>CM076976.1:23768075-23860575 GCA_039105355.1 Benthosema pterotum
TTTCTATCCCTGATAGTTTTAGTTTTAGTCAACAGAAAAGTTAGTTTTAGTTGGCTAAAAACCGAAACCCTAATAATGAAAAAGGTACAGTTAGTGGTTGCTTATTTTTTTCTCGCAACAACGCTAGTGTATTTTAGTTTTGGATGAAATGCTTATTCATTTCAGTCACATTTTAGTCATTTCTATTCTTGTTAGTCTTAGTGGACATCCTGAAAAGGCTATTTTTAGCTCGTAAGCGTGAAGGGCTTTTCACACGGGGGGGTAATAAATCCCGCCTCTAGTGCATTTTCAACGGTAGAGGCGTTTTATGCTTGAACAACGCTGTGTGATAAAGCAAGCGTGCAACACGGTGTGTCATTGCACAGGGTCTAGTCTTGTTTGTTGCGCACACGATTTTCGCTACGCGATTCTGTCAGCACTGACCGGCACAGTGGAATCTCTGCAATAATGTGAACATTTAGCACTCCCTGACTGTAACGCAGGGGCGTTTTTGCCATTAGGCAGACTTATCAGTTGCCTGGGGTGCTTTAAAGGCTAATTAGCCCGAGCTAATAAGCCTCATATGGATACATACTGTACATTATGCTTGTCCTCTATGACTAGAATTGAACATTTAAAACACATATATCTTCTTATTTGTATCCCTTGGGGCGCATTTTACTGTGCCTGTCATAGGTATGACGTCACAGGAGATTCTAGGGAAAATCTTGCCTTGGGGCTCCAAATTGCTTAGAAACGGCACTGCTGTAACGCACTTTAGTCTTAGTCCTGACAAAAGTGGTGCTGACGACAAGTCGTGTTAGTTCTAGTCAAGGCTTTGGCGAAAAATCCCCCCGTTTGAGTGGAGTCACCCGTGTGTCCCTTCCCTTCCCCTCGGTCCGCTAGCATAGTTGTGCGGTGATGCTGCTGACTCCAGCAGGCTGCCATTCTGTGGGTTTTGCTCCTGACTGGCGTCAGGACTGCAGATAACACTGAGTCATAGAGAGATAAACACACAGAGGCCCTTCAGTCTCCTCTCTCTCTCTCTCTCTCTCTCTCTCTCTCTCTCTTCTCTCCTCTCTCTCTCTCTCTCTCTCTCTCTCTGTCGCCCTCCTCCCCCCTTTTCTTCCCCTCTGACTCTCTCGTTCTGCCTCTCATCCTCTCCTCCTCCTCCTCCCTCATCGGGCGGAGGGATAACCATCTACCCTTTCAGCAAAAGGCGGTGCTCTATCTGTCCCCCTCTCTCTCTCTCTCCCATTCTTTGTGCCTCCATCTCGCTCACTGGTTTGGGGATAACCATCTAGCCTTTCAGCGCACACAGCCTCTTTCTAATGAGTGTTTTCAGTGAAGGAGGACAGTGTAGAATACTACCTTTGTGCCCCCCCCCCCCCCCCCCCCCCCCCCCCCCCCCAAACCACACACACACACACACACACACACACACACACACACACACACACACACACACACACACACACACACACGGGCCTGACACAATTTGACCATCTCAAGCGCAGTTGGAGGCCCTCCGCTGATTAATATTTGGACATGGCCGCAAAGATAAGGCTGTCTAATTTAACATGTTGGCAGGAGATGGCTTGTTTATTGGCTAAGAGATGCTACTCCTCCCCCTCTCCCACCCGCCTCCCCTCCCCGAGTTTCAGTCTTGGCCGACGTTCGTCAACATAGTTCACACTGCAGACGATGCTGAGCAACGACGTTGCGTGGAAGACATACTGTGGACAGTTCGCATATCAATTCACCGATGACCAACCATGTGAGCGTCTCACCACGTTCACATTCTGGGATCGGTATTAATAGCAGCAGTGGTAGAAGTAGAAGCGTGCAGTCTGTCACGTTTGTAGAGACATTTTATCCCAAAGGCGTAGGTAGGAGCATCGTTGGTGTACTGTATTTGTCACCCAGTGTGTGTTAAAAGTATAAATTAGCTCTTAATAGCTTTTCCCACCCGCTGCTGCAAGAAAGGGGGACAGTAAGTGTCACTGCCAGAAATACCTGACTTTTAGACAATTATGGAAAAATCTATGGTGGGCCGTTCGAGACACGGAATACCTTAAAAAATCCTCCATCTCTTTGCTTTCATGGAAAAAAAATAAGTGAGTTGATAACATGTTCTGTTTTGTAGATATTAGCAATTGAATACAGTGCGTTATAATGGCAGATGATGCAGCAGGCCAGAGGCCATTTTCAATAACTCAATTCAAAGTTTTATTTAGCATTTAACATTAGGTAATATTACTGCTACACATCCATGCCATATATCAAATTAAACCTCATGATGCCTGCTTGAATAAAAAAAATAAATAATAAAATAGCATCTACCGTTATGTAAATATCAGCCTTGGAAAGCAGCATTGTTACTCAATAGTGACTGAATTATGTGACATCAATCTGTTTTTGATCACTGATAACTCCAAAATGGTACATGCTAGAAACTCGCTTTTTCTTTTGTATTCAAGAGGACATCATAACCTTTCATTAGAGATATGGCATGTTCATGTAGTCCCCACAGATGATGTTCTGTGGCTGCATTTTCTTGCAGAAATCAGTTTATGATATAGCAC
The DNA here is from genome assembly GCA_039105355.1 of Benthosema pterotum. Lineage (NCBI taxonomy): Eukaryota > Metazoa > Chordata > Actinopteri > Myctophiformes > Myctophidae > Benthosema > Benthosema pterotum. The sequence goes on from CM076976.1 coordinate 23,770,640, forward strand.
AGTTAGGGAAATATACCACACTCACATCCACATCACACACTGTGATGTACTGTACTAAACTTGAACGGCACCATACCAAAATGTACTATACAATACCCATAACCATATAAATACATCAAAATAATATTATAAATAAAATCATGCCAACCTCAAACAACTTTTTTTTTCATTTACTTCCACAACACATCACAACGAGCTTGAAGAACTGCCATGTTCAATGCCTGATGGATTTGAACTATTTCATGTGTAAAGTAGTATTATTTTGAGACCTGGTTACTTATTTCTCTCCGACAACCTGGCAACACTGTAGGAAGAGAGAGAGGGAGAGAGAGAGAGAGAGAGAGAGAGAGAGAGAGAGAGCATGTGTTGCATGTAGTTGAGTCTACAGGGTTCTCATCCTCACCCACGTGGCTCTCCCTGCCACGTGGCAGGAGAGCCACATGTGTCAGCTACGGGTTTCCATAGCAACCACACAACAAACAGAGAGACGAGAGAGTGTAGTAGAGGGAGCCTTATGGATCTGTACACTGAAGGAGCTTGGATTTATTGACTTTTGGATCTAATAGCGATCTTTTCCCTGATCTTTGGTGGTTGACCTGTTATTTGGAGACAAGGTAAGGTTTAAAAAAAGCCTTGGTTGCTGTTTTTTTTTTTGTTTTTTTTTTGTAATGGCGGCACTGATTGTTTGAGCTAGTTAGATCCAGCTAAATGATGGATCCTTTGTAACCAAACGGACCCTTATGGGTCTGTAACTCTTGAGATCAGAAAAATGAAACCAAATGGACCTCATGCTCTCAGGGACCACTGGTGGTCCCCGGACTACTGGTGTGTGTGTGTGTGTGTGTGTGTGTGTGTGTGTGTGTGTGTGTGTGTGTGTGTGTGTGTGTGTGTGTGTGTGTGTGTGTGTGTGTGTGTGTGTGTGTGTGTGTGTGTGTGTGTGTGTGTGTGTGTGTGTGTGTGTGTGTGTGTGTGTGTGTGCGTGTGTGCGCAGCCGTCTGCTCTCTCTCTCTCTCTCTCTCTCTCTCTGCTGCTGCTGCCATGCGGTGGGCACAGCAAGTTATATTCAGTTGATTTTTAGATACAATTGGCTACTCTGTCTGTGCATGGTGTGCTGTGATCGTCTGCTGTGGTGTTGTCCTTTGATGTAGACGTTTGATATCCACAGGGTGGATGCACAAGGGTTTAATCTAATGTATAATGGGGGAAATGGTTATCGTCGTGATTGGGCTGATCGTCGTGATTGGCGGGGGGACGGACAGAGAAGATCACGAGTCCACGTGGACAGCAGGGGGTGGGTTAATAGCTTTTAGCACGTACTACTAAGTTGTCAATTGACATGCACAGATTTCACAGGAGGTCACACTGCAGCGACTGAGAGAATAAAGGATAAATGATGAATTATTTAAAAGAGGCAAATTGGTAAACAGAGGGGAAAATGCAGTGGGACATAATATTAGGAAAGGCATGAAGCATTATTAGACCGAATTCCATGGTGCTCCTGGGAGTAATGAAAGAAAGAGTGAGCTCTAGTGACATCAGGATGAAAAACAGAGAGAGAGAGAGTGAGTGAGAAAGACAAAGAGAGAGAGGAGCTGTGCCTCACCGCTAAGTTTAGGTGGAGTGTATGGATTTGACAGTTAGCGTTTTTTTTTTCCTGTTGTGTGTCAACGCTGAAGCCATGAAAAGCATCCATTCAAGCCTGAGTTGAGGAAGGGATTAGAGAGAAGACAAAAACATTCCTCTGCACACCTTGTGCATTTACCTGTCAAGAAGTGCCGCGGTGATGTTGTTGCTCGCACATGGCTGACAAGCCAAGATTTTGAATTCTAAAGGACCTAAAAGGCATCGCTGTCCATGGATGTCTCTTACTGTACGAGGAGGACCACATTTCCTCGCCCCAAAAGAAAAGGATCTCATTATTTACTCCACATCTTAGAGTGAAATGTGTTTGTTTGCTTTACAAAATCATAAACAATTCTTATTTTGTTCTGTTCTGATTAATTGTTTTTCTGTGTGTTTGTTTCTTTCACTTTGTGTGATCTCGGCGCTTTCGCGTCTAAAGACCAACATCCACTCTTAAAGCGTTTCTCTCCCTGTGGCTATGCTGAAGAATAATTTGCTGCGGTTCGAGCTGATCTGTGTGTGAAGAATGCGAGGATTGTGCTGTGCAGAACATCAATTCTCAGACTGCACATAAACTGTCCACTGTCCCCGCCAGCAACGAGACAACTAATGATACTTCACAATCATTAAGACGCTTCCAGTTCTCATGGGGTTATTGCACTTCCAGTCAATCTCCTTGCACCACCGAGGTGCTAACCCGTGACATGATTTTACTTTCGAGTCTATATCTTTTTTTTCTCTTCTTTTGCTTCTGCTGGAATGTGTGAAAATCCTTTCGCCAAAATTGTCTCTGTCGCTTTGGATCTGGTCAAGTCTTTTAACGGATATGTAATGGTGCGGCCTTTACTTTTTTGCAGCCAGTCCAAATAAAATGCATGGCCGTGCTTCCTGGAAAGTTTTCTATACTTGGTTCCAGTCAAATGTAATTACACCACCACAGAAACATGTGGAGACAGGCTGTCAAGGCCATCCAACATAGCTATTGTGGACACTTGGACAAACAGCTACTGTGCAAACACAGTCTAAGTCCAAGTTTTTCACATAATGCATCATTGCACTCTTAGGTAAAGTAAAGTTTAACTTTAACAACTTGGGCGGGAAGAGTTTCTCTCTTTTCTTTGACATTTAATGGTGTTGTTTAGGAAGTTTGTAGAGCCTCCGTCCTATACTCCTGCGATGCAGCCCAGACCGTAGGAGTACTTATTTCAAAGGGCTTTATTGGAATGAGAAAACATGTTTGCATTGCCAAAGCAAAAAGCACAATACAACAGTCCAGTTACAAAATGTTCTCCTGAACACAGGCTGGTTGTGTTCGTATATATCAACAAAGCAACACTGTGGGTTAGAACCCCTTAACTGTACAGTGGTGGGCAGGTACACCACCCATCCATTGTTTGTTTGTTTGCTAGTTTATTTTAGTCGTGACTGACCAAAACAATCGTTATGTAAATGTTCTGTGCAAATACCTCAATGGGAGAAATTTCAACTCTGGAAGTTTTAGGTGTGTCTAAAATACAGTAGGTTACTTTTGCACTTCAACGTCCATGAAAAGTATAAGGGGACTCTGTTCCCCACCGTTTTGCCCCAGCGGCCATGGTGAAAGGTATAGCTGCGGGGATTTGCGGTTCCTCAGAAACGTCTCATTACTGGTAAAGGTCTGTGTGCGGCGGGCAGCTCTGCAGTGGACAGGATGAGTGCATGACCTCAGAGCCGGTGGTGGCCTACTTCGAACAATGGTTGAAGATGGCCTGGATTTCTCGCAAACGCACGAACAACGAGCGAGGGAGCTACTGTGGCAAACGGACGGCGCTCTGTGTGCTGTCATTGTGGTTTTGGTGAGAGAAACAGAGAGAGAAGGGGCTGGTCGGCAGGAAAAGAGAAGAACCGCAAGACTTAATAGCTGTGACACATGCTCTCCAACAACTACCATCTTCATCTCAGCCCCTCCCTATCGGTCTCTTCATGTCTACAGAACTGCATTACATCTCTCCAGTCTGTCTCTTTTCTCTCATTTGCAATTACCTTCTCTTGCCCACAAACGTGTAACCTTTTCTTGTTATACTACCACGCATGCATGTGTGCGTGTGTGTGGGTGGGTTGGTGATGGTGACATAAGAATATTGGCAATTATCATCGCCTGTGAGTTACAGTAGGTCTGTGTCGGGTTTTATCTGTCAACTGTCAAGACATTGCCTGTGACTCACTGCAGTGACTAAGTTAAGGGAAGGTCTTAAAACGCTATACAGCCTGTCCAGGCCCGACTCGTAAACACAACAACGCCGAAACAAGACTTGCAAAATGTTAACCAGTTCCCATGTCGTTGGGCGCTCTCTTATTCAGAACAGGCCTTTTGATGGAACCGGTTTATAGATGCAGAACCTCCAGTCATGATCGAAAACAATCAATGAGGCCCCTCACCCCTTTTTTTGAGTGCTTTTTTTAATTGTTCACCAGACAACAAACAGGCCGTGTCTACTCTGCGCTGCACATATTTCTGTCTTTTGTGTGATTAGTGGCTCTGTTGTTTCTTTTGTTTTGCCGTATGTATCAGAAGTACACCAGAGGTTTTTTTTCGGTGCCTGGAGGCTCAGACTGCTCCTGCACAGACCCGCATGTGCTCCGTATGAGCAGAGAGGACTAGTTGTGGAATCCAGCTCGGTCGTGTATATTGCATGTCTCTCATCTCTTTCTGCCCTTTGGTTTCCTATGTACATTGTTTGTTTGTTTTTGCACACACACTGTTATCCTGGGTGTACAAGGGTGCATACATCAAATCGAGGCAGTAATGCCTTGGTAAAAAGAAAAATACTACACAGTAAACTGTATACTTCCAAATGAATAATCTGCTATTTGAAACTAACCCAGCAAGTACAGGCAGGACCTGGACAAATTAGTGACTTCTTGATTGGGACCAGATCAAGTCAAACCAACACTACTGTAGTCAGTTCTGACCCAGAATATCACCTGATTTCATCCAATGAAAAGTTTTTTCCCACTAAGTCGCATGTCCCTGGATGAATCAGAGAGAGTCTGATTGAGGCCACATTAACTTAATTCAATCTTAACTAGTCAGATCTGGTCCAGAATAAGATTTTATTATTTCAACTGGTGAAGTTGTCCTGGAAATGACGTAAAGATCCTCCCCGTATGGGCTGTGACCTGGCCTAATCCTGAATGCCATCACTGACGTCACTGAAGGAGGTCATCACACATTAACGTTCATCTTGAAGCCATTTGGCTTTGCTGGGGAAGAATACCAGGGAAACGATGAACCCAACATCTGTCCGAATAACATTCTCTAATCTAAATTACATTTGAACATTTGCATAAGCCTGCATGGTCGTCAAGACGATATCTCTATGGACTCCACTATCTAAGAAATAAAGCATACAAATACCTACTTAAGGAAAGAGAAAAGAAATAACTACACCCCGTTTTTTTTATTTGTCTGACAAAAAATGGTTTCCAGCGGTCTGCCGAGGAGCAACCTCTGCAAAAAATCGATTTAACATGAGATTAAGTCGTTGCAATTTAATTCTCATCAAACCGATAATGCCCCGCAAATGACAGGCCGGGCGAACGCAATTCATCATGATTCATATCGAACGCAGACACAAAATGACATAAAGTAAAGTAGCGATAAGAGCTAGAGCTTCTTCTTCCCCCGCAGGTATGAATGAATGTTAGTCTGAGGGCTGAACTCTCCCATAAATAAAACATGGCAGCGCCGCATCATGCATGCTGGATACTCTGGGCAAGTGAGGATCCGCTCAGTGGAAGCCCCATAACCCTGGCCAGATTCCCAGCCGGAGGCTGTTGGGAGGGGTAGCGGAGCAGGGCGGGGTGCGAGGGCGGGGGCGGGGGTGGTGGTGGATGTAGTGCACTAAGGGGTTTTGGAGGAGGGAGACAGTTGGGGATGCAATTTGCTTTGATCTGATGCCTCGTCTCTCTCAGAGAGAGAGAGAGAGAGAGAGGTCTCTGCTGCAACGTTGCCTCCAAGCACCCCGATCTCTGCAAGTCGGATTCAGCCAACCTTTAATACCTATCTGGCTAATTATCAGAGGATTAAATACATTCTGTACTGTGGATCAGCTGCTCCGTGGCCTTTCTGTCTGCTCGGGGAAAAGGGTGTGTGTGTGCGTGTGTGTGTGTGTGTGTGTGTGTGTGTGTGTGTGTGTGTGTGTGTGTGTGTGTGTGTGTGTGTGTGTGTGTGTGTGTGTGTGTGTGTGTGTGTGTGTGTGTGTGTGTGTGTGTGTGCGTGCGTGCGTGTGTGTGTGTTGCCCCGTCTCCATTAAGCCAGTGAGTCAGTGGCTGATGATTGATGACTGCGCACCGCAAAGGTTTTCTGTAACCGTACCGTAGCAGCAGGTGAAGAGAAAAGACCTAGGATTTCGGAGTAGCGCTGGCTTTTGTCCTTTGTGTTGGCTCCAAAATAAATTTCCATCTCACAGTGTTTTTTTTTTTCTTTAATGCTAAGGCCTACGGCATTAGAAGGTAGCGGTAGTTTGGAGAGCAGCAGCAGCATGTTCATTAGAAGGAGGTTGGAACCAGCTAACATAAGTTGTCAGGGTTTTTTTTTCTTTGCAGACCTTTTTTGCCCCGGCGCCACCGCACCATGCCTAAAGTCTCTTGCACCGTGCCAAGGCAAGAAAAAGTGGAGTGAAATATGAGAATATTATACTACAGGCAATTGGTTGATATAAGCTCTCAAGCTGTGCTGACATGGCCATGACAGCAGACCTAGACTTTAATTGGACACCTAGACTTTAATAGACTTTAAAAGTTTTTTAATTTGAGAACGGATTAATCAAAAATAAAAAAGGTGTTCAGAAACTTCTCTAACTTCTCTTCTATTCTGAGGGCAATAATAATTCAATCAAATTCATTGATTCATGAAAAAGTGTTGCCCCCTCGGGTGCCCCTACCAGCACTGTGGCAAAGCTTTTTTCCCTGTTGGACCGTACAGGTACAGTGTGTGCAGGTGAACCCATAGATAACCTCTATAAAAAATAGATGCCCCATTGGCCACTCCAGTACAACACCAGAGCCAGGTTGCATTGCATTATTAACAGAAAACAAAGAGTTCTCACAGCTTTCTTATTTTGAAGTGCTGAAGGCATTGCTGAAGGCATTGCTGAAGGCGCGCTGCGTCGCTGCCTGAGTGACGTTACTCATGCGACTCCTCTTGCTGTCACTCAAATGATTACTGGCCAATCACAACATGTCTTTTCCTGGGACTTATGCTACGCACTAGAGTACTATAAATGGGGAGAGTAGTGACACGCTTTGATCTTGCGTCTTGCGCTGGCTGGAGCACTGCAGGTTCCAAACCTACATACAGTAGTTAACCTCTGCATCACAACACAGCCTATTTTCTTATAATATAAATTAACTAAAGCGCGTTATATAACAAATCATTGTTCACTAGAGTGACGATAGGTCTGTTAATGCGTTAAAATGTCCTAAAACGCTGTAATTTCATCAATTTAACTGCGGACGTGCAATCTGCTGTCAATGGAGCCGGATGGCCAGAGTGGTTTGTTTGGAACCATAATCCCTCCTTACTAGGTGGTCACATCCGCTTTTCAGCCAATAGCCGTCGTCATGTGCACTTTTCAGCCAATAGGTGTCTCTGTTCAGCCATAGCATTGGGAGTCAACATTAGTGACGCTGCTCTCCCTTATAGTACTCTGCGATGCACAAGGAAGCTTGACACGTTTCCGCTCATGAAGGCAAAGGCGTTGTAAGGAATCTTAGGGAGAATTGTGCCTTCAGTTGAGTACTGTGCCTTAGAGCTGAAAAGGGCGTGGACCTACGTCTGGGTGTTTATGGGTGAACCAAGACAAAAGAGAATGTGTTGTTCCCCTCATCACGATACTCCTCTAGAGTTCACGTCGTCACAAGAATGAGAGTGGAGCAAAGTATGATGGAGTCAAAGGGTCATGACAGGTAACAGCTGTTCCAACAGCTCTCTGTATCACAACACCACCAGCACACACACACACACACACACACACACACACACACACACACACACACACACACACACACACACACACACACACACACACACACACACACACACACACACACACACACACACACACACACACACACACCCTACCAATCCCTCTTCCTGTAAGAGTCAGCGCTTGCTCTCTCATCCCCCCTCTTCTCTCCCTTCAGTTCTCCTTGTTCCCAGTTCCCTCCTCTAGCTTGTTCATCCTGGCTTTTGTAGTGGCCTTTCAAAAAACGCTCCACTTTTACTCCACCATCCCCTGTTGTTGTGTCCCCAAAGGCCCACTTCTCTCCTGAGTGGGTACCATGTTATGGTTGGCCTCGCACAGTTTGACGGAGCCTGACGACAGCCCTGGGTCCCGCTGCCTGCATGGCGCCATCCTTAACTGTTGACTAAAGGACAGATTCACTTCAAGGAGAGGGGAGGAAAGCACAGTGTTGCCAACTTCCAAAATGCACTAGTGGCACTTCCATAATGCAGTGGTCTAGGAAGGAAAGAGGACTTTTCATAGGAGGAAAATGGTGAATGGTAAATCTCTGGTGCCTGCCAACCAATTTCGCCCCAACTCACCAGCACTAGATTTTCCACCAGGAGTTTTTCCACTAATTTTGGCGGTAGGAGGGTCTGGAAAAAAGCTAAATATAGTGACAAATGTGCCAGGTTGGTAACACTGGAGGAGAGAAGAGGAAAGCAGCAAATACCTTGAGAGTGAGAATGCCGATGATTTACGATTCCCTGTCTATCGCGTCAGCTTGTTGAACATTGGTGCAAAGTCGGAACAAGCAGTTTCTTTGCTCACTTGTCCACTTCTGACTTAATTGCATGCATCGAGCTATTACTAGCAAAAAATCATGCGGCACAGCATGATTGGATTCACTTTAGTATAGCTTGAAATAATTGAAATAACTCAAGCGTGGGCTGGGGGCCAATCAGCTGCGGCTGTTCAGATTTGTCGTTAGACCAACCTCCAACTCCGACTCTCATTGGATAAATACATCTAGGTACCTAGACTAACTGTAAAAAGAGAGTGACACACTTTGATCTTGATCTCCAGTGCGTCTGCACTGGAGTCCAGGTTCTGTCAATGCGAGAGGGATGGGCAAGAGTGATCATTATGGATACTCTATTCGTACCAAAGTAATTGTAGGTTGACAATACATGGCCAGAGCAAGAGACTCAGTCCCCTCACTCCACTATGCTTAGTGGAAGCATAGTTCCACTAAGGTTAGCTATGTGGAGGCTAGATCATTTAGGTATAGATTCACTGTGGTCAAGGTTACAGTTAGGGTTAGTGTCAAAGATAGCATTGTATTGTCACTAGCAGCATACGCAATACAGCTGCTAGCGACATTGCAGGAAGTGAAACTATCCACGCCTCCACTTACCTACCTGTCCCTTTTTTTGTTTCCACCAAGATCATTTCTCTGTGTTTCTATTTGTGTATTGGTATGTGTGACTGCCACTGGTGGGAATGCGTCGGCCCGCTGTTCCTGCTCCGCTACGTAGCAGGATATTTGTGTCAACCTGTGACACACGCCCCTGTCAAAAGACCACTGTTCAAGACGTTCAGCCAATGACAGACACACACACACACACACACACACACACACACACACACACACACACACACACACACACACACACACACACACAGACACACACAGACACACACACACACCGGTAGACTTTCGGAGCTGTCCAGAGAAACGAGGTCAGCTCCCTGCAGCTTTGTATTGTCCCGTCTTGGAGACACAGTTCAGACACGGTTCAGTGACACTTCAGAAGAAGAACTCTTTTTCTCTCAAACACACACACATGGACGCACGCACGGACGCACACATTTGCGCTCATGCACCCACCCACGCAAACACGCAAAACATGCATATAGAGGCACACATGTTAAAGGGGAATTCCACCCATTTTCAAAAATTTCCTGAGGGGAAAAAGGGTTGTGAAAGAAAAATCATCAAAAATGGTGAAATACATCTTTATGATGTCATCAGATGTATTTCACCATGTTAATGATTTTTTCAGTCCTCCATTTTAGGAAGAACAGAATGGGGGGAACTTTTTTTTATCATGTCCACACAGCATCTCTAAGGTATATTAATGGCATATTAAAATGTTGAAAATGGGTGGCGTTCCCCTTTAACACACATCGAGGCACACAGGCAAGCACACAAACACAAAACTCTCTCATACACTCACACACACACACACACACACACATACATACACACACTTAAGTTAAGACGATGAGCGGCCTCAGACATGCGTTACGGCATGTCTTTAACACGGGGGTTAGTGGGGGTCTAACTGGGACAGCCAGTAAAAAAAAAACTGTGTGAGTTGTGTGTGTGTGTGTGTGTGTGTGTGTGTGTGTGTGTGTGTGTGTGTGTGTGTGTGTGTGTGTGTGTGTGTGTGTGTGTGTGTGTGTGTGTGTGTGTGTGTGTGTGTGTGTGTGTGTGTGTTGTGTGTGTGTTCTATACTGCCTCAGACGCTGTATCTGGGGGGAAATTGGCTCTCTCTCTCGCATTCCAGGTCAATTTGATTCCACTTCAGTCACTGCGCGGAGCAGCGGGAAGACGTGGGACTGGAAGTGAATTGAGACGTCGTGGGAGTTGAACAAAGTGTTGAGGCCATGCTGGAGTTGGAACTCGGCATAGCACTGCATGCAGGGTGGGCAGGACTGGGCGTTTGGTTGGCCCACTAGCTGGGTGACTGGGTGCAGGGGGGCGTTTTTGCCATTAGGCAGACCAGGCAGTTGCCCGGGGCACCGTGAGGGGAGGGGCACCTTTGGATAAATACATTATACTTCTCCCAGAATCGAACATTTAAAACACACATAATATGTTCTTTAGTTTCATAATTTTATCCCCCCCATATCCCCCCATATTACTGAGCGAACGTTTTTTAGAACGTTGGCTCAAATATTTGAATTGGTCAAACCAGTAACATGTTTGGTTAGCGCCTTCCATAAAATCCAATTCAATTAAAACATTTCCACTTTGTTTCAAAACTATACTACTGATAGATTTTGGGAGACCACAAGGCGATCAGGTCTGGTGACCTGATCGAAAATCCGATCACATCAGCTGATTGGCCAACAGCCATGTCCACATATCAATGTGGCCATTACATTGACTTATGATAAATAGTTTCTTTAAAGAGGCGCCATCATCCAAGATATTTTACCACTTCTGTTCACATGCTTCGGCTGTTTTCGTTTCATTTCATTTTCACATTCTCGAGAGTTACATCTGGTTAACCAACTTTCCATCATTTCGCCTGGGGACCACCTGGAACCCTCTCAAAGACCACTGGTGGTTCCCGGACCACCTGTTGAAAACCCCTGCCATAAACTGCTGCCATGGGGAGTCCTTTGAGAATGAATAACGAAGTGAAACAAACTTATAATTCAGACTGAGAGCCAGGCTAGTGTATAATTGAAGCTCGTTCACACTTGATTCTCACATTAGAACTCGCTTCGTGTTTGCTTTAATCCCTTGTTCTTTGGTTCTTTTTTTTCCTCTTGGCTGACTGGGTTGCATGGGAGCGATCAAGCCAGACTAGCAGCCAGTACCTGACAGCGCAGTGTGTTTGAAACCTGCTCAGCTAGGGGACCACTCTTGCATCTACGCTATCTGACAGCAGTGTGTTTGTTCCTTGCTTCGGGGACCACCTTGCACCTCCTACCGCATATATATATATCTGACAGCAGTGTTGTTTGTAACCAGCTCAGGGACCAGGGCAGCCTTAGCTGACTGCCACTGTTCACAGCAGCAGCTGCCAGCCCTCTAGCACGCATTGGTTATTCATTTGGTGACAATATGATGCCACTGGGATCTGGGCAAAGTGTTTGAGAGAGTGGCAGAGAGAAGACAGACAGACAGACAGACAGACAGACAGACAGACAGACAGACAGACAGACAGACAGACAGACAGACAGACAGACAGACAGACAGACAGACAGACAGACAGACAGACAGACAGACAGACAGACAGACAGACTGTGTGTGTGTGTGTGTGTGTGTGTGTGTGTGTGTGTGTGTGTGTGTGTGTGTGTGTGTGTGTGTGTGTGTGTGTGTGTGTGTGTTGTGTGTGTGTGTGTGTGTGTGTGTGTGTGTGTGTGTGTGTGTGTGTGTGTGTGTGTGTGTGTGTGTGTGTGTGTGTGTGTGCGCGCGCGCGCGCGTGCCAGGGCCGGATCTAGAGGGGGCCAGGGTGGGCAGGGCCCACCCAAACGTGCATCCTGCTCACCCAATGAAAGGTAATATCAGTGGTTTTCATCAGTGGTCCAGGGACCACCAGTGGTCCTTGAGAGAGTTGTGGAAAGTTGGTTAACCGGATGTAACTCTTTGAGAGCGTAAAAATATTTAGAAGATTTATGCTCATTTTGATCTGTATGTTTGACTGTTTTGTTTCTCAAATCCAGTCTGGATAAAAGAAATCTTTAGTTTTGGGGTCTGTGGGGCTAAAATGTCATCAAATGGTGGTCCGTGGCTCAATTTGCGAATAAAGAGTGGGCCCCGGTGTCAAAAAGATTGAAAACCACTGCTACATATGAAAAACTTTGGAGGTGCCCACTGCCCACCCTTCCATTCTTCGTGCCCACCCTAGTAGGGCTGGCTAAATCCGGCCCTGGTGCATGTATGTGTACGTGTGTGCATGTGCGTCACTCCCTGACCTGGTGTTTTCATGGAGGGCAGCCATGCATGTTTCTGAGGACTACAGCAACTTAATTACAAAACCTGTTGTAATCCATCACGGCGCTGATAATTCACAGTCTCCTGTTGCCCTCGCCTGACGCATCCCACTGTGTGGGGCTCAACATTAGTCATTCAGGCTGTGTGTGAGTGTGTGTGCGCATATGCATGTGTGTGGCCTCATGTGGTGGCTACATTATTTGCAGTTCATGTGAGATTGTTTTTTTTTTTTTTGCGTACGTAATTCGGTCGTACTGAATTGTATTCTAGTCTAGAGCTGTTCTGTGCTGCTCTGCTTCTGCAATCTTATTCCTTGTTGTATTCCAGGCTTGTTTGTTAACCGTTACTCTGCTAGCATTTAATTTTTTTATCATGGTAGTTAGCTGCCGCCAGTGTTTATCAATGTGGAACTCATATTGTAAAGAACCAAGTTTCCGACTGGAATGGCGTCATTTTATATCAGTGCACAGGATGTGGTCAATTCATTTTCTGTTTACCTCTGAGTGACATGGTCGCCTCCCTCCATGAAGTCACTTGTGACTGATCAGAGGCCGTGGAATATATCTATCAGGGACGAGGATTAGGAGATGCAGGCGATTGAAAGAAACAGATAGAATGAATGTAGATGGGTGCGGTGCGTGATCCCGTGTTATAAAAACGGCTAGCAAGACGAGGCTAGCTATGTTAACAGTGAGTAGCATTATGACCCAATTAAACAACAGGACTCTTAAGGTACTGTATGTTTCCAGAGGATCATTAGCAGTGGTGCTTGGTATAGCTATTGTTTTACATATCAATTCATTGACGAGGATTCAAGTCAACGGCGGCTTAAGGGTTAACACCAGCTGCCTTATGATGGACTTGACGTGATCCAGAGCTCCGCTCTGGCCCACACCAGGCCTTTATCGCATTATCCTTTATCTCATTAACTCATTCCTCTTGATATAGCCAATATGTAGGCCCAGGACAAGCCTGCCAACTAGGCCAGTTCAGTTGCAATCTGAGTCACTTCAGTGCTTCAGTTACTGTTGGGGATCCTTACATAAGATGTGTTAACATTTACTGTCTGAACCGAAGCAGGGTCTGTGACCTCATCTCTCCCGTTCGTACGCTAAATCCATATTGAGAATCACACAATAACAACACATCCATAAAATGGGATTTGTTTCCTGTCGTGGATGATCGCTAAATCCATGTTTTGGACTGTATTTCTGCGCGATTAGGATGCAGCGGACAGAAGGATTAGCGCTTGTTCAACAATGTGACAAGATGGTGTTTATGGTGTTTACACGCTGTAAAACCCCAATGGAAACAAGCTTATGTTTGTTGTTCTTTTTTTGTGACCGTCGAGATCTACTTTGCCGCATTCGAGGGGAATGTTGATTATGTTTGTTAGATTTTAAATTGATAACATTAAAACTTTCTGTGGGTCTATTGTAGCTTGCTGCATACCTAAAGCATTTGAGTGGGAACAGCTCCTGCACGCACACACACACACACGCACGCACGCACGCGCGCACGCACGCACACGCACACACACACACACACACACACACACACACACTGATAGTGTGCTCACAGCGTAGCGTTTCTCCTGTTTGGAACTCTCCTGTTTGATATTTCACTTAAAAAAATGTTTTGTGCTTTATCATCTACTCAGCCTTATGTGAACACCCCAGTTTATAAGTTATTCCATTCAGTATTTAGATATCGGCCATTAGAACTATTGAAAAATCTTCTTTTTAATAGTTTAAAAAGGCAAAGAAGTTAAGGGATAAGGGGTTTAGCGGTGATGAAAATCTAGGCCTTGATGTTTATCTTAGCTACCACGTCCCCTTCCCATACAAACCCATCATAACTTAAAACTAAAACTTCATTTTACCCTCAATAAATGATTCGCAAAAACACAATCATTTATTTTCTGGTGTCTGATATTGTCCTCCTAATATGTGACTGGGTTGTGGAATTTCATTTAGTTTTCATTTATTTTTTTTAAATACCTCAGTTTAAATACCTTTAGAAATTGGTCAACAATATAAAGGAAGTTTTTGGAATAATTTAGTTTTACAACGTGGCCCTCCAAAAATGACCAGAACTACTTCATCTTTCCCCCAAACCAGAGCAGAACTTCCTCCACGGGACTCTTGTCAATCAATTAATACAATAAATTAATTTCATACAACTTAACTTCTAAAAATCTGAACTATCCCTATATGGATAAAGGGATGGTTCAGAGGTTGTGCCCAGGCCTTCCTTTTCGCAGCGCAGACGAGATAAGCCTGGAGACCGAGGCTATAGGAGATTTAGTTCAGGCTAGGCGACAAACGCCTCAAAGACCTATACTAAAGTGCAGTGCTTGAGTGAATGTACTTACAGTTACTATACCTCACGCCAGTGGCGCTGACAGTAAATCTGACCAGTCGGGCCACTTGAACCCCGTCCAGTCAACTCAATATATTTGGGTCAGTGTTGACGCGGTGTCAGCTAGTTCCCGCCACTTAGTCACAGTAGCCGGTCGGTCGTTTGTTCGGTCAGCCGGTGCGCAGCGGAGATAGATGGACGGATAGATAGATGGCTGCCTGGCAGGCCTCAGGGCTCGCTACTAATGTGTTATTAATGTGTTATGAGGCCGCCGTCCCGTCTGCCGGCAGGAGGCTATTTATGTGACCCCTCTGCCTGGCTCACGTTACCCTGCCTGGGGAAGAGGCTCTGCTGGACATGCATGTCATCTACAGCACAGGTTTTAAACCTTTTTGATACCAGGGCCAACTATTTATTCAGCATTCGAGCCACGGAGGACCACCATTTGAGGACATTTTAGCCCCACAGACAGACCCCAAAAACTAAAGATTTCTTTTGTTTTTGTCCACAATGCCAGGCTGGATTTGGGAAACATAAACAGCCAAACATACAGATGAAAATCACCATTAATCTTCTACATTCTCTAGTTGTGTATACTTGGGATAATTCAGATGATGAATTTTAACTCTTGAGTGCGTAAACATGAAAGCGAATGGACCCGCCTTTGGCCACGCGCTGCATAGATGTGTCACCATGGTAACCCGTCACCGTTGCGGATGGCTCTTTGCTTAACGATTTTGACAGCTACGGCGACCGCGTCACGGCAGCCATTCTGAAAATGTGGCAGCTTAATGGGTCTACTGTTTGGACAGTATGGCGGTTGCCAAAAAAAAATGTTTTACCTCAAGACCCTGTTTTTTTATTTGTGTGAGTTCTCAGAATTCAACCTTAATGCCGCACTCAGTGCTGGACTTGTTGGTTAACCAGATGTTACTCTTTGAGGGCGTAAACATGAAACCAAATGGAGCCTTACGGGTCCATTTGGTTTCATGTTAACACTCTCAAGAGTTAAAATATTAATCTAAATTGGCCCAAGTCTAATTAGAAAATGTAGAAGATTAATGCTCATTTTGATCTGTATGTTTGACTGGTTTGTTTCCCAAATCCAGCCTAGAATTGTGGACCAAAAAGCAAATGTCATCAAATGGTGGTCCGTGGCTCAAAATTCTGAATGAATAGTGGGCCCTGGTATCAAAAAGGTTGAAAGCCAGTGCTTTTATTCATACCGTGATACCACCGGCCCCCTTATGGGTCGTGGCCCACCGGGAGACCTCCCTGTATGGTCAATCCGACCCTGGCCGCACTATCAGGAAAACGTCGCACTTCATATGCCGACTCCTGGTTTAGAGCACTCGATGTCCGGTCAGATGGGAACCAGCTGGGTCACCCATGTCAACCTATGCTGTCAGTAGACTCCTCACCTGTTTTTTTTCCAACTCCGCTGTGTCTGACCGTGTGTGTGTGTGTGCACATGTGTGCATTTTCCATGCATGGTCCGTCGGCGTTGTTCTTGGCGCAAGACGTCCAGATCGACCCAGCTGTGGGCACACACACTCTAACAGATGACTGGATTAGAGGCACTAATCCCTTGGCCCCTCTGTAGCATGTGCATACATACGCACACAGTCTCACACACACACACACACAGGCTCACACACACACACACACACACACACACACACACACACACACACACACACACAGGCTCACAAACACGCGCAGTCAGGCGTGTGCGCACCCACACACACACACACACACACACACACACATGCAGCCATTTGAAGTCGCAATGTCTCCTCGATTATGCAAGCGAAGATTTGGCCCCGCAGCCGTGTGTCAGCATGTCGGCTGGCTGCGTGTCACAGGGACATGTTGACAGGTGCATTGTGGTACAGTCAGTGTGCAGATTTTTTGCCAACTGAATCAGAGGTAATCCATTGTAAATGCCCTCGCATACCCACAGTAGCTATTGTATCAACTGTCACACAGGCTCAGACAGACGCTGAACGCTGAGCTAGACTAGAGTTGTTCCTGTCGGGTTTGAGAGCTAGGAAATGGTGGGGGAAAGGAAAGGCAATTTAAAAAAAAAAGCCATGCAATGTATAGAGCTGCGCAGTCCCGTCCCTTTCATGACGTCGCCCGTGTTCCATAGACGGAATCCTCATTTATTTTCCTCATAGACTTTTTGAAAATGGTTAATAAAAACACGATGGCGCCGCGGGCAAAGCCAACTCGGGTCGTGACAAATCATGACAACAAACACAATATTATCATGCAATACCTAATTAGCAAGAAGTAGAAAATGGCAGGATACAACACGTTTTGTTGCATTTTTCATCTTATAAATGATTTGATTGTCCGAAAAGATTGTGTGTGTTGTCATGATTTGTCACGACCCGAGTTGGCTTTATCCGCGGCGTAATCATCATTATATGAATAATCTTTGAAAAGGCTATGAGAAAAATTAATGGGGAATCCATTTCTGGAACAGGGACTTCACGAGGGGTCAGGACTGCGCCGCTCTATACCAACGGTTATGAATCAGTTCGAAAATTCTGTTTGTGGATGCATATCTCTGCATATATTCATAGCTAGATAGTTACTGCAATAAGACGCCCGTTGAAAGAGAACTTTATGGCACTCTTCGACCTTGCCACGGCGCAAGCACATGGTTAATGTCTGGCATATGCTTCACTGACATGCCGTTCTGAGAATTTGGCGTTTTGGAACGAAAATATGTGCCTGGAGTCTGTCCTGTGGCAGGTGTTACTTCCACATACTTCTTGTCCTTGTTATCTCTGAGCACGGCTGGCAGAACAATTTCCAATTCAACCGTGAGTTGGTTTTGGTAATAATTGTGTCTTAACCGTTTTCGCGGCGAACGAAAGGATTACGTATGTGCGTCTATGCCACAGCTTTCATGTTTGAAACCCTTATTTTGAAGTAGCAGATCTCCGAAACCGGATGTATGACGGCGTAATCTTGTTTCTGGTGTCTTGGCCACTCTGCTCTCTAATCCTCTGTGCAAAAATATCCAGGTCACAAGTCCCGGATGTGCCACTGTCTCCTAGACATTGAAGGGTTAAATCAGAGATAATTTCATTGGAATGCAAGGGATATTGGGTATCGGGGCACTTAAATAAAAAAAAAAAAATGGCCAAGCACATTTTGTCCCAAAGGAAATGCAACAAAAACTATGATCGGCAAACAATACTTTCGGATCAAAAGATGGATTAAAGAATGGAATCAAATAATCTTTGTGTTCCTTGGGTTTGGAGCAGGGGATGGCAAGTTAAAGCAGTGGTAGTATTAACGCAGTCTCTGCACAGCTCAAGGCATTCCCAAACAGAGTGTGTGTGTTTGCTATAAGCATGTCCAATCTCACTCCAACTGTTCACTTTATGCTTCTGTCTTTATGACTGCGTTGTGTATACTCAATCCCACTACCAGCTGGTGCATTGAGACGGCTCTACCAGAAATCGAGCAAACTTATCACACTAAGCTGGGGGTTTTCAAGATTTTTGATACCAGGACCCACTATTTATTCAGAATTTGAGCCACCATTTGATGACATGCTAGCCTTACAGGCCCCAAAGTTAAACATTCTTTTGCTTTTCTCCACAATTCCAGGCGGGATTTCGAAGAAAACAAAACAGGCAAACAGGCAGATCAAAATGACCATTAATCTTATACATTCAAGAGTTACATCTGGGTAACTATAGCAGCTCTGTTCATGGGGAAGTCTGGATAGTACAAATCGTGGTCCTTAGGGTGGTTGTATTCCATTGACCTACTCACCTGCTGGTGAGGAGCCCCCACCGAGAGGACGCAGAGCCTCCGTCCTACTCCTCCCGCCCTCCAACAGGCCCCACTGAGAGTAAAAACAGGACAACTGTTTCCGTGTATAGAGAGACACTCCACAAAGCCGGCGGTGACCTTTATGATGAAAAATACCATAAGTAGTTTGCTGAAGAAAAGCCTGTACTTAAGGGAAAAATCTCAGCTTAAATGTCACAGTTCAGTGTTTGAGCTACTGCAGGTTCAGCCACACTGGGATTCTTTGTGTGCGATTCTGCTTCTAGTTTTGGATTAAAGGTCTTAAGAACCAGAATAGAGATAACATTACTGTTATTTTTGTATGGCTACGTCATGGTTACACCGTGGTGTAACCATGACGTCATTTTGACCCGAGACAGAACTGACCCAACAGAACTGATTCTCCTGACGGTTTTCTGAAGAACCTCATGTTTTCTATGTCGGTGGTCCTCAATATTTCATGTGAAGGACCCCCAGAATCTGTAAATGGCCACCGACCCCCTTCTGAAAATATGTAGTTCCAGGGAGGGACCCCCCTCCAGAAGCAGAGTAAGTTTTCTATCGAAAGGTGATGGGGATATTTGTTTTTTTGTGGGAAAAGGCTTAGATTCGGAAAAACTTTGAAAATCAATAACTTCTTAGGTGTGTAACAACTCATTATGCTCACGGGTATGCTGAGAAGGTGGTACAATGGCCTAAAACACCATATCTCAATTTTGTGGAAAAAGCTTTATTGTGGCAAAGGCTTACATTCTGATCCCGACAGTGACCGGCAGGGAAACTACCCAGTTAAAGGTAATGGAAGCAACTTTTTAGCCAAAAATTAAAGAGATATTTAACTATATTTTTTCTGCTTTTCTCCTCTCTGCGTTGCTTCTACTTTGATGCTGCAGCTGCTTCCCTGCAGACAGACACTTGCTTCGTCCTGCAGACGGTCCAGAACTTTATTGTAATCATGGAAACAAAACATTCGTTGGGCTGAGGACAGGCATGGCTAACGTGTGAGGAGGAGTGGGGGTCGTATGGGGTGAATCAACGTTTTAGCCAATCACAGCACAGCATTTCATAATGTGCCAATAGAGTGCAGGTGAGGTGGAGTTAGATTCTGTCCGTCTGTCTGTGTTTGTAAACAAATCTGTTTACAAACACAATGTTTGTACACGCTAAAGTTGCCTCTAGAGTCTATTACCTTTAAATCATACCATTGAATCTCTGCAAACCCCTTCTCCTCTTGTCTCACTCTCAGCCTCCCTTCCTCCGTCTCCCCTCTCTCTTTTTATGCTTGTTTTTATCGTTCCATTGACCTCCATCACTGCTCCCTGCAGTAATGGACAAAGCCGGGGCTTTGAGTCATTCTTTTAACTTCCGACGTTTTGCCCTCCGTTCTGACTCTCGCTCTCGTCTCAGTTTTTTTTCCCACAGCCGTCCGTCTGCCTCTCTCTTAAAAAAAGCTTCCCTCCCTGTCTGTCAACTCCCCCAAGGGTTTATCACAGTGTGCGCGACCCTATTCCTGCCGCTGCAGATTGCTGTTTAATAGCAGCCTTCCTCCCTGGTTGAACGGTGATAACTTAATGGTCGGGGGAATTGCACCCTCCCAGGGCCGGATCTAGCCAGCCCTACTAGGGTGGGCTGCAAGGAAGAAGGGACAAGGAAGTTTTTCATACAAAGCAGTGCTTCTCTCTCTTTTTGACACCAGGGCCCACTATTCATTCGGCATTTCAGCCACGGATCACCATTTGTGGACATTTTAGACCCACAGACACCAAAACTGAAAGATTTCTTTTGCTTTTGACCACAATTCCAGGCTGGATTTAGTAAACAAAACAGTCAAACATACAGATCAAAATGACCACGAATCTTCTACATTCTCTAGTTGTTTAGACTTGGGCTAATTCACATGATGAATATTCTAACTCTTGTGAGTGTAAACATGAAACCAAATGGTTTCATGTTTACGCTCTCAAAGAACTTTACATCTGGTTAACCAACTCTACCTGGAACCCTCTCAAGGACCACTAGTGGTCCACTGGTTGAAAACCACTGATATTACCTTCGATTGGGTGGGCAGGATGCACGTTTGGGTGGGCTGTGCCCACCCCTGCCCCCCTCTAGATCCGGCCCTGACACCCCCCCCCCCCCCCCCCCCACGCCACCACCCCTCCACCTAACAGCTCTGTCTGTCAGAACGGAGAGGAAAAGGAAGTGAAGCTGCACGCGTGCACACGCCATGCACAAAATAAGTCGCACACACGTGTACGGCTGTACGCATGACACAGCAAGTCTGTGCGCGAGCATGCGCACGTGTGCACACACACACACACACACACACATACACACACACACACACGCACACACTAATAGGCACAAATTCACACTCATCTCACCATGAGCGTAGAAGCAGAGATCCAAGGACAGAATTTGAGCCCAACCTGAGGCGGTGTTAAAGACCTCACTCGATTTTGTGTGTGTGTGTGTGTGTGTGTGTGTGTGTGTGTGTGTGTGTGTGTGTGTGTGTGTGTGTGTGTGTGTGTGTGTGCGTGTGTGCGTGTGCGTGTGCGTGCGCGTGTGTGTGTGTGACGATTGGCTGTCGCCTTGATTGAACTTGAACTTAAAAGGTAGTAATTTGAAGCAGCGCTGCAGTCATTTTAGACATCGCCACTGCATGGTGGAAATCTTGTATGCTCAAGAAAATCGTTATTTTTCATGAAATGAAATGTGAAATGGAATGTGTCACATCGCAATGTATTGTGAGCTTGTAAGTGGCCAATATCACTATACCCTCTGCTTTATACACTTGTATGACAAAAATTAAATAAATTATCCAGTCTGGTCTAATGCTATAGGAATTATGAATTACCCACTGCTTTCTACTAAAAACACACTAAATTCAACTTCTAATAACGAGAGAGCGGAACATCGCAGTGACACACCTTTGTTTCTGTTGTTTCTGTATTCTGTTGGTCTTGAAAGATTAGTAAAAAAATAATAATGAAACGCCCCAAACCACTGCCAGTGGCTGAAGACATTCTGTCAGTATATGAGTTACAGTATTGCGCTTCCTTGTCGTGCAGCTACACAACAACGCTGTCTTTGTGTGACGCATGCACAGCCATTTCTGCCTGGCTTACATAGTAATCTTGCTCACTGTATTTGCAATGAAATACGGCGTGTGTGTGTGTGTGTGTGTGTGTGTGTGTGTGTGTGTGTGTGTGTGTGTGTGTGTGTGTGTGTGTGTGTGCGTGTGTGTGTGTGTGTCATTCTGTCTTTCTGTCTGGCACACACACTTTGATTTAGACATAATTTTACTGAGCGTAGGTTGAGGGTTAAGGTTAGGTTTAGGGTATAGTTTTACTGAGGTTAGGGATAGTCAGGACACTTCCCACACAAGTAAGATGCACTTGCTTGATCATACAGATGCTATTGAGTGGTTGTTGGCATGTAGTGTGGAACCATTTGTGATATAATAATGTGATATATTAATTATCAGAGCAAAATGTGACTGAATTTGTTCAACTGAACTCCACGAGGTCCAGTTGGTCTAGGTCCTTCCTCGGCAACTCAACTACCAGCAATCAGCTTAGACACGATTATATCGCATGCCCAACCCGAGCTATACAGACTCCATTTTCTCCCAACGTAAATATTTCTTTGCACTACGACCTGCATTTTTCTTTATCGCCTTTATTTGCGTCGCCACAGAGAACCTCAGATAAAGGAACAGGGGGGGAGACAGCGGCATTCTGGGAAATTGGCTCGAGTCGAAGCGATGCGGGGACTTCGACCTGTGCAGAGAAAGTTGCAACATTAAAGGCACGTTGGCGCTTTATAGCCGTGCCGGTATCTCCAGGCACAAAAAAGCGTCTATCTCTGTATGGCCTCCCTATAAGCCCAGAGAGCAGGCCTTTTTCTGAACGCTCTGAGCACGACTGAGACGCCTCCCGCATTATAAGTGTGAAAACGTCTTAAGCAGGAATGTTTGAGGGAAAGTAAGGGAGTACATTCACTCGAGTACTGTCAAAAGTACTGTTTTTGAGGTATGATTTTCAGTACTTTTCCTGCTTCTCCACTATACCTGTACAGTACAGAAGTAAAAAATAATAATATTTGAAAAAGATAGTCACTGAGTTCAACATGTAATTGTGGGAGCAGGGCAGGGTTCTTGAAGACTCACAGTCTCACACATTGTATTGTCAGTAGCTGGACTTGAACCAACAACCTTTTGTTCCTAAGTCTGGCCCTCTACTGACTGAGCTATCCAGACAGAATATTTTACTCCATTGTTGTTAAGAATGAATCCACTAATAAGCCAGTCTAAATCGTGAGGGGGAGAAAATAAGGTATTTCTTAAGGTGGCGATTCAGGGCTGAGGCAGGCTATTTACATTGTGAATGGCAGACTGTACTTGTAACAAAGCATTTCTCGATTGTGGCATTGAAATGACAAGTGTATCTTCCAGTATTCCATGCGAATAGGATGGCTGGCTGTGTGCTCTGAGCCTGCATAACCCTCCTACTATATACACTAGCTGTTCAGCTGCAGATTGAGCTGTCCTTCGCTACTGATTACCCCTGTGTCCTCTGGCAACCAGATTGAAGTGCTTTTGTGAGTGTGTGTGTGTGTGTGTGTGTGTGTGTGTGTGTGTGTGTGTGTGTGTGTGTGTGTGTGTGTGTGTGTGTGTGTGTGTGTGTGTGTGTGTGTGTGTGTGTGTGAGTGTGTGTGTGTGTGTGTGTGTGTGTGTGTGTGTGTGTGTGTGTGTGTGTGTGTGTGTGTGTGTGTTAAAGAGAAAGCTGGACTACAACGATACCTTTCCTCTTACCCTTTGATTGAAAGTAGCCGAATGTCACACAACATACTTAGGCTTCTGAGCACACACGTGCGCACGGGTGTGCGCGCGCACGCACACACACACACACACACACACACACACACACACACACACACACACACACACACACACACTCACACACCACATACAGTATATTGGCTATGAGGCCTTCTCTGCCTCAGTGGGCCTTACTGGAGATTAACCAACTGGAAAAATAAGGCTGTGTTACGGATGAGCTGTTTTTACTGTGGTGCTGAGATAAGGTGTGCGTGCATGTGTGCGTGCACATGTGCGTGTGTGTGTGTGTGTGTGTCTATGTGTGTGTGTGTGTGTGTGTGTGTGTGTGTGTGTGTGTGTGTGTGTGTGTGTGTGTGTGTGTGTGTGTGTCTATACCCTACCCACTGTGCATCTGTTGTGTTTGCAGACTTTGCACTGTAAGTCAACATCCACCTGTATTTAATGCTAATATATTATAATGCTGATATATTTTAATAATAATTTAGTGGGTCGTTCTGCGTTGTATCTTAACTGGCAGAGACAGATAGAGAGGCATCGCCACAATAGATGTCCTTCAAATATCAGCCACTGAGAGCAGGTTGGGCAGGAAGACATGGCTGCAAGCCCAACAAACACACACACACGCACGCACGCGCACGCACACACACACACACACATGCACACATACGGGCATGCACATACACAGTGATATGGCTACTGGCCCAGACATTTAAACAAGCGTCCCAGTGGCTGACAGATTGCAGCTGACCCCTGGTGGTACTATATATCATCTCTCTCTTTCTCTTTCTCTCTCTCTCTCTCTCTCTCTCTCTCTCTCTCTCTCTCTGTCTCTGTCTCTGTCTCTCTGTCCCTGTCCGTCTGTCTGTCTCTCTCTCTGCTCTGTCATCAATCTTTCTTTCATCCCTCAGTTGACTCTCTCTTCCTCTAAGTGTTATCGTCTCTTTCCTTCTCTCTCTCTCTCTCTCTCTCTCTCTCTCACTCTCACTCTCACTCTCACAGACTGACCACACACCCACACAACAACAAACCAAGCACAAAGTCTCACCTGCGTGCACACGTGCATGTGTGTGTGTGCTTGCGTGCATACATGCATGCGTGTGTGTGTGTGTGGGGCATGTGCACTCACACGCGCACACACACACATAAGGATGCTGAATGTGACCTTGGGTGCTGTATGCTGTCAGACTGTCTGAGGTCTACAATAGGAAAATGACTGTGAATTGCTCTCTCCCTCCAGAGAGGCCTGGCTGTCCAGACACTTCAGGACAATAACACGTCCTCACAGAGACCCATGCTCTGGCACTTAGCGTAATACCCCCCAACGCTGAAACCTTGTACATCCAAAACAATATAACCCCTTCAGGGACTGGAACGACATTTTTCAGAAGTACCGACAAACAGGGGCGGCTCTAGACAAGGGCATGGAGGGGCAATGCCCCCCTTAATGCCCAGACTGCCCCACCAAACATGATGGCATGCAAAAACAATCCAAATAACTAATAACTAATAACCAACACCATGGCATCATTGAAAACAGAAAACAACAAGCAACCTCAACAACTGATTTTGTTATCGATACTTACTTGCCTAACACCTAAGTCCTGTAACCAGAAATGGTATGGGAGCGGCTTCATCGGGCGATGAAGCTGCCATTTTTACCTCCCCCCCTGCCGACAAAGGGAGGGGGGAGCGACACTCTTGTATGATGACGTGCTAAATGCATGGTGCATTTATGTATCACGTTTATTCGAGGCGCTTTACAGTACATACAGAAGGTTGTGCATCACATTCAGCCATTCACACACACATTCATTCACCAATGGCAGCAGAAACCAAGCAAGGTTCTGACCAGCACGTCGGGAGCAATTAGGGCTTGGAAGTGTTTTGCTCAGGGACACATCAACACTAACTCTGGGGGAGCCCGGGTTCGAACTGGCAACCTTGTGGTTACCATCCGGCGATTTCCCGCCATCTATTTACGTGATACGTGGTTTCTGCTGGACAACGACAATAACATTCACATAAGAGCATTGTCGTTTATTTGTATAACACAGTTCAACAACAAGCAGAGTCCACAAAGTGCTTTGCAAACAAGAAATATTACACGGTCAGGTGAAACAAACACTGCACTCTGGTTTGCTCATAACATTTAGGCGGTGTTATCAGAACAGGGTGAATGTGGGTGTTGTATTGTGTATCACAGCTTAGGAGGCAGCCAATCATGACTAGGTGGCTACACGCACTACTATGCGATTGGCATCTAGTGCCAATCGCATAGTTCTCTAGTGTCCTATAATGGCAAAATGTGCTTAACTTCGACCCGCTTGTGCCAATTAGTTATAATCGTACTTCCGGCAGTCTTCTGGGTGCTTCAAAGCGCCACTAAGCAACTTCTATTGAAAAGATAGTCCTTTTATGGTCCACTCAGTCTCATATGAACACGCCAGACAGATAAGTACCCTTACGGCCAAATGAATAAAAATAAAAATTAAAAGTAAATGAAAACTGTGGCCCTCTCACGTATTAGGAGGACAATATCAGTCAATATCCGAAAAAAAAAGAGATTGTCTGTTTTCGATTCGATCTGTCATTGTTAAAATAGAGTTTTAAGTTCTAATTGGTTTGTATAGGAAGGAGGTAGATATGCTAAAATGAACATCAAATATCTAAATACTGAATGAGTAACCTATATACTGAGTAGACCATAAAATGACCAATTTTTTTTTTCTCTAAAGTTTAATACCCCTTTAAGCCGCCATGGAATGGGACTCCCATTGATGACGAGCAGGTTGCAATATAGACAGAAAAGCATAAAAGCAAACAACAACGCATAAGAGCCACATTATGAAAGGACAGCTGAATACAATGACATACCCTATTGGCCTGAATATAAGACTATGTTTTTCCCAATGGAAATATCCCAAAAAATGGAGTCGTCTTATATTCAGGGGCTATACTATTTGACATTCAATGTTCTTTTTTCTGTAAATGGGTCTTGAAAAATGGGGTCGTCTTATAACCGAGTCGTCTTATATTCGGGACAATACAATGAGATAATAGTTGGAGCTAAGCAAAGAGAAGATATGGATAGGCTCAAATGAAATCAGGTGATTACATAACAGAGTTGCGTGACAATCAAAAATGCCAGACAAAAAGGCAGCAGCAAACAGAAGTAAAGTCTTCATGGTCCAGTGAACCTCATACAGTACGTCCAAAACTGATTTTCAGGATTTCAGGAATTCAGAAATAGCAAAACTACAGCAGATCTACAAACTCGATAGGCCTAGAAGATGATTTGTGTTGCGTTTTAAGCTTTTTAGATCTGTATTCTGAACTGAAAAATTATTCAAAGATTCGTGCCACATTTTCACCATTTTAATTTAGTAATGCTAATAATGCTAAGTAATGCTAATGCTAATTGTTGTTGCCCAATGTGGGTTAAAGCGTGTGTGTGACACTGTAATATAGTGGGATCAAATGTGAGATTCATTTCATATAAAAAAGTAAAATACAGACATAAGAGGAACAATACCTTTTTTATTGTAGAGCAGGAACATAAAATACACTAGTATGAGGCCCGGGGGGACTCCGGTCAGCCCTACAGGCTCTAAGTGGTTTGAAAGGAGCTGAGAGTTGATGTGCAGATGTTGCTGCTGCTCCTTTTTCTGGGAATTTGTTCCTGAATATGTGGTGCGTAAAGAATTGCACACACTGCTCCAGTTCTGATTCCATGAAGTGACGAAAGCAAGACCTGTCCCAGATGACACACTGACACACACACACACACACACACACACACACACACACACACACACACACACACACACACACACACACACACACACACACACACGACCACATCAGGGGTGTTTTTGCCATTAGCCAGACTAGGCAGTTGCCATGGGAGGGAGGGGGGCGGGGCACTGGGGCAACCACCAGACATGCTTTAAAAGGATCCCAGGCTAAGCCTCATATGGATAAATACATTATACTTGCATTCTATAACTAGAATTGAACATTTAAAACACAAATAATATGTTCTTTAGTTTAAAAATAGTTCAGAATTTTATCCCTTGGGGGGGGGGCATTTTACTGTGCCTGTCATAGGTATGATGTCACAGGAGATTTTCCCTGGAGCCCCCTTACCAAATGCCATTACCATTTGGTAAGGGGGGCTCCAGGGAAAATCTTGCCAAATTGCTTAGAAACGCCACTGGACCGCATATTCAAACACATGCTATGTACAGTACCTACGCACGTACGTGCAGCGCGCATGCACGCACACGCGCTTTAATTTCTCTATTTGCGTTTTCAATTAAACACATAAATCATCATGTCAGATTCCCCAATCTACCAGGGTCAAACCGTGATCACATGATTATCTGCAAATCTACAAGCTAGACACAAAAGCAGACTGCCAGTTATGGATACTCAGGTGACATTGTCTTTTCCATGTAAAGTGACTGCCAATAATGGCACAGGCACAGGCCACATGCACACGCTGCATTCACACACACACACACACACGCACACACACGCACACACGCACAAACACGCACACACATACACACACGTTTGCGTGCATGCAGGGGTATGGAAAATGCCACAGTCCAATAAAGATCACCAGTCTTCATTAACGTCGGGTCACAGTTGGCCAGTATGAACGAAAGGCAGACAGCGTGCGTTCGAGAGCACACGGGGCGCAGCGCATGGAAATCGATGCCTTTGATGAGAGAAATTAAGTCAGTACGGCCATAATCAATAGAGTCTCAGGGCAGAAGCTACGCTATAATGACAGTGCAGTGCTCTTTAAAAAAAAAACACCCAATCAATTCCAGCCTAATTTAGCATTTATCGCCGTGCATGTTGTCGTTGTTGGATGGAAACCTCTTATGTACAAAACCGGTTCCCTCTTTTCATTATTATTCTCATGTTTTTCCAATTTTCTCATTCACTGACAGAATTCTTTCACTCTGTCTGTACAGTCCATTGATCCTGCCACAGCCTTGCAGCCCATCGTTTTAGTTTTAACAGTTAAACCGCCATTGAAGTTGATCTACGTCAATCTTTGATTAACATCGCTATTGTTTGATACAACCTCGATGCTAGCGGCCACAAACAGCATTTTGAGGTACTGCTAAATTGGCTTTTTTTGAGATTAAAGTTTTGTTGACCCTTGGGCTTTAAGCTAATTTGTCAAAGTCATCCACAGTTGGTGATTTCTTTTTCACCAACTGTGTAATACGGTACCTGGGCAGTAGATGGTAGTAGGGCAGAGAGCAACTACAGTAGCCTATAGGGTCAGGCTTTCCTCCAGGGGAGTGGCTTAGATACTGGGGGATGCTTAAACACTCTCCCCATAGGGGAGGGTTTAGGCAAGGAGGCCAGAGCTGTCCAGAGGTACCTCTGAGAGATAGAGGCAGAAACGAAGGGGCACCCAAGGTAGGTGTCTTACCCAAGGACACTTGGTGACAGGAGTAGCCGGGATTCGAACCCACGGATCATTGGGTCCCCTCCCTTAAATGTCTCGATAGGGAATAGCAGCGAGACAAAATACTACCACCAACCCAATTGTTTTATAACATATTCAGACATACAGATAAAACGCTGTAACGTGGAGATGCAAGGCAACGACATGACACAGTCCACACGATACAGCAGACACAATCTGTTCTTAAAGGCCAGCAAAGCCATGTTTTGTCTAGCAGCGAGCAGCGTTGGACCAATAAGACAGATAAATTGGACAAGGGTAGTCCCGAGACATCGGTAATCTAAAGATCTACACAGTTTGCAGAGCCATGTATCATTCCAAAATATGCCTTCTGGAGGCTGGAAACAAGAGTCTGTTTTTTCCACGGGAAAAAAAGTATTAAGTGATTTATTGTGGCACGAAGGCACATGCCGTAACAAGTGGCGCGTACATACGTATAGAGTGAGATTAATGTGAGATCTTTGCTGTTAAGTGTCACAGACCGCAGACCCCGGTGTTACCCCCCCGTACCGCGTGAGGGGAGGGGTCTGCGTTTCAACTGTGTTCGTCGGCCGATAAGCAAACGAGGTTGTACCGCCGCAAATTAAAAGAAAATCTAATTAAATTTATTCATGAAGCGCAAGTTTGCCTCCACGTGCCTTACATGGAAAACAGAGGACCTCCCATGGCTCAAATAGAGCAAAGGCAAAAAAGAGAGACGAAATTGACTCTGTCGGGACTCGGGCAGAAACCAGTCTTAAAGGTATATTAGTCAGTGATCTCACAGAATTTATTTATTTATTTATTTTTTATTCATTCATTTATTCATTCATTCATTCATTCATTCATTCATTTTAGCTAGTCCTCCCTACTATAGAGTGTGGTGACCATACTGTATAAGGCAGGAGTTTCCAACCTTTTTCATATCAGGGCCCATCATTTATTCAGCATTTGAGCCACGGACCACCATTTGATGACATTTTATCCCTATACAGACCCCAAAACTAAAGATTTATTTTGTTTTTGTCCACAATTCCAGGCTGGATTTGGGGAAACAAAACAGGCAGTAATGAATATGCTGAATATTTTAACTCTTGAGAGTGTTTTTACGTTCTCCCCAGTGAGCCACTGGCGTTAAACAAAACCTCATATACCTTCACTTTGGGCTTTGGGAGAAAGTCCTTTCGTCCAATCAGGATGAGAGGGGCCTTCCTCCAATCATGGTCGAGTGGGCCTGGGGGGGAATGTTCTTTTTAATATTTGTTTTTATTTTTTTGTGGTATGTGCGCATACCCCCCCCCCCCCCCCCCCCCCCCCCCCCCCCCCCCCCCCCACACACACACACACACACACACACACACACATGTTTACATACTGTATGCGAGAGGCCTGGGGTAACACCGGGGGGCAGACCTGGAAATACATGCAGATCTGCAGCAGGGGGAGGGACAGACAGAACAGAAAGACATGGTGGAAACACATGGATTACATTGATCACGCTTGGATACAGACGCCGTTGCAGTTTGGCGGATAATGGGTCTGCGATATGATATGTTCACTACCTTTGTGCCGGTTGTATAGTCATGTAGGGCGTTGATTTTGATCGAAAAGAAAAATAAAATATGTACATAAAACATTGGAGAGATAGCGATTAAGGTTTCGTGCCTGGCGGGCATGCAGCTGACATGATGTATTCAGAAAAAAGCCGCTAGAATGAGTCACAGAGTGCTCTCTCTCTCTCTCTCTCTCTCTCTCTCTCTCTCTCTCTCTCTCTCTCTCTCTCTCTCTCTCTCTCTCTCTCTCTCTCGTCACTGCTGGGGTGTGTGGATGAGATGGCAGTATCAATGAGACTAGAGTTAGAGTCTGTTGTCCCACTAGCAGGCAGGGTGTGATACCATCTGATGCCCAACGGAACAATCTACTACATGACAGGACACTGGCACAACAACAACGAGAACTGTCAGAGTGTGTGTGTGTGTGTGTGTGTGTGTGTGTGTGTGTGTGTGTGTGTGTGTGTGTGTGTGTGTGTGTGTGTGTGTGTGTGTGTGTGTGTGTGTGTGTGTGTGTGTGTGTGTGTGTGTGTGTGTGAGAGAGAGAGAGGCCTTAGAGGCAGAGTATTAAGTCCAGTCTCACAATCTAAAATCATCTTCTGAAATGCTGTGAAGTTGTAAAAAGGCATGAAAAGCTTTTGGTCCACTGTGTACTTTTCTGATGTTTCTGTCTGGGGGTGTGTGGCGAGGGAGGGAGGGCAAGGAGGGCTTATGCATATGGAGATGAGTGGGAGGAACATCAAAAATGTTTCAGATTAATGCTTAAAAGGGTGAAACGTCTATTCCGTTGATTCGGGATTCTTAAAGAACTTTGATTGACACATGATATTAACTCTCGTGGCCCCCTTAGATGAATGTCCCTTTGAGGAAAATATAGCTTCATTTCGTAGACGCTTGGATGTATAATATTTTTTTCCCTAATTTTCAAATGATTCGTTTTGACATTTTGTCTTCACACGATTCGACAGCTCTGTGCTCGTGTGTGGGTGTGCGCGTGCGCGTGTGTGTGCGCAAGCACCACCCATGTGCGATTTTAAAGTCGAAAATTCAAATGATATGAAAGAACAGTTCCTCTGGCACTCTCATAAATGTTTCAGTCGGGACACTCTCATCCCGGTGCATGGCGACGATGTTATATGCATTGAAGCGGGCGTGTGTGTGTGTGTGTGTGCGTGTGCCTGCGTGTGTGCGTGTGCGTGTATGCGTGCGTGTGCTCTCGCCACCCGCATAGAGCCAATCCCAGAGTCTCGCCCATGGCTGCACATTTGGGTCTCGGTCACATAGTGTTACCATCCAGGGGTATTTGCCGGTGCTGAGGGGAATAGGATAACAGTTTAGGCACAGCAGCAGAATGGTTAAAATGCCTTTTAATAGATGGCCACCAAGTGTTCATCGCCAAGTTGTCGCTTCCTTTATGCAAAGGTAGAAATCTCCCCCCGTCCCATTTTTACTATAGGGCAGTGATTTTCAACCAGTGGTCCAGGTGGTCCTCAGCTAAATGATGGACAGTTGGTAACCAAATGGACCCTTTATAGATCTGTAACACTCAAGAATTAAATTGAATTACTCTATATCTGAATTACTTAATTTTCAATAATCTACACATTTAGAAAATGTAGAGGAGCTGTTATTTTGAATGTTTGGCCAGTTATCTCTGCTTAATTGTGGACAAAAACTTGAAAATCCTAGGTTTTGGGTCATAGAGACTAAACTCAAACTCACCAAATGGTGATCTGTGGCTAAAATGCAGAATAAATACTGGGCTTGATATGAAAATTTTCAAAAAACACTTCTATGTAAGCGCACTCATAAAGTTTGGTAAATCGAGTTGGTGGCAAAGTAAGTTTAACGTTGTTTAAAGGGATTTATCAAATCGATTTTTTTTGTGTTTTTTTTGTGCTCTGATCTTCCTGCAGAATGTGATGTCACATTCTGCAAATACCATATACTGTATATGGAATTTACCAGCAGATTTTACTCTCTTCACTGTGTTTACTGTTGTCAACGCAGCTCGAAAGCATTCCAAATGTCCAAAATCATCTGTCTATGATCCCGGACACTCTTCTGGAAATATGTAGTTCCGAGGATGCCCCAGAAGCAAAAGATTTGAGTTAAAAATGTTTGCTGTGACAGAGCGCAGCTCCGTTAAAGAACATGAACGCGGGACTGCACTGCATTTCACCAAATTTTTGGTGGTTTTCGGCTGATTGAAGGTCACAGCAGTCATGCTTCCGACAGACCGTTATACGGCATATTCTCCCTTGTAACTCTGTCCTCTGCAGGCTATAGGTTGTCTTCTAACCGCGACCACAGCAGCACTGTGTTGCTGTATAGCTCAGGGATATATAGAAACCTTGTGTGAATTAAAAAAAAACCTTGTCTGCCGCCTGTGTCCTTACAGTCGGCCCGTTATCGTTACTTAGAGCGATAATAATCCACGACGCCTGAACCCACACAGAGTGTCGACAGGGTTGAACGCTGCAGCGTGTAGGAGGGAGGTTGGCAGTCTAGTCACTGATGAGCTGTCATTCGTGGTAATGGCGAGAGATGTCAAAACACAACACGATAAGAATGAGTGTGGGGGTTTTGACGATGCGTCTTCTAATTTTCCCGTTACCTGTGCTGCAGCTGATGTATCGAGTGTCAGCTTCAGCTGAAGAAAATTGGATTTCATCATGTTTTCTTTCCAGATATTTGCTTGCTTGTTCTGTCGTTGGCGTCTGTTAGGCACTACTTCGGCTGGTTGCTTTGCACTCGGGATGCAACAATACCGATTGTTTTATCCAAGATATATATATATATATTTTTTACATTTCTCCCATTGCACCCCTGATATCCAGTAATTTACGTAGCAAAAAATGCAATTACAAAACCTGCATTAGCGTTGCTTTTGACGGGCACAAGCCCTCCTATATTTTGCTATTAGTGCTACAGAAAATTTCTTTACACTTTACATGACACAGGTGTGATTTATTTATGGTATGGATAGACTTCAAACACTAGAGCAGTCATACTAATAATATTGTTTGTTGTGGCCGAAATACACGGCATATCTCTAAATAGCAAATCATGTACAAATACCTTGTATTATTGAAAAACACAAAAGAGTAAAAGAAAGAGAAATGCTGTGACGTAAAATACTGCCGTAACATCTCACGGACCGAGGGAGTGCAGGATGGACTATAGTAAACATTAAATAACCTATGTAACATATCATAGGTGTATCAGAAGCGTGAATACAGACCTCCGATAACCTCATTTTATCGGTATTGCTCTCCGATACTGATAATATATTCTCTCAGTTGTATCCCTACTTTGCACTAAGCAATTCCCCCCAGCCAACTCAATCACACTCCATGCAGGCACACTTCGTCTCACATCGTCCACATCCAATTTAACAAACTACAAAATGATCCAGAGAAGTGTAAATATAGTCATTTTGAAACACTTGACGGTGTACATTCATAAGCCACAATCATTTCAAGCACATCGGGTAAGGCATTGTATGTATGTAGAAGGGGCAACCTTCCTCAACCTGTGAATCATGTTTATTCAATTCACTGAATAAACATTCCCCTCACTGAACAGCCGCCCTTTGTTCCACTGAACTTGCTTTCCATATAATTATCTTTCAAAAAAACCTTTTGTTACTGTTTTGCTAGATATGGACAATAGTTTATAAACAGCCAAAGGTGCCCATGCATTATCTTTTGCCCTCTCTTTGAAGTTCTGCATGGGAACTAAGGACAACTCATTTCACCTTTCCTGGTTTTGGGAGCGTGTGTGTGTGTGCGAGTGCAAGATAGAAAGACAGTTTTGGGCAGCGACGAATTACATATTACATAATATTATTACCTTTTCCAGCAAAAGTAGTGTAACAATATTACTCTGCCAAAATGGGTAACATGTAAAATGTTGCTCCGCCAAAACAAGCGTCATCATTACTTATGAAGCGTCATTACTTACAGATTTACAAGCTATCAACAGCGATGTGCAGTATAGGTTGTAGAGATTATATAATGCACCGCAGCATTCCGCACACATAAGGTACACTGCAAGTTGTTGCTAAACAGATTGTGTTGTACATCTCTATTATTTTGCTGGTGGGAGAGGGGGAACTTATGAAAGTATGTAAGGTAATATGTAACACATTAAACCATACCTGAGCATTATGTGGTCCGGGGGCCAAATGCGGCCTACAGTGGTTCTTTAGAGAGTTCCAGTTAAATATGGAAAGTTTGTTAACCAGATGTAACTCTTTGAGAGCGTAAAAAATGAAACCAAATGGATCCTTGCGGGTCCATTTGGTTTCATTTTTACACTCTCAAGAGTTTAAATATTCATTATCTGAATTAGCCCAAGTCCACGCAACTACAGAATGTATGAAGATTAACACAAAAGCAATCTTTAGTTTTGGGTATGTGGGGCTAAAATGTCAACAAGTGGTGGTCCTCTGTGGCTCAAATACTAAAGGCCCTTGGTGTCAAAATGGTTGGTTACTCTTACTTTTATCTTGAAATTAAATATTACGCAGACTTTAGTTCAGCTTTTAGTCTTGGCCCTCCACAATATTTTATGTATCTCATTTGGCCTCTTGTGAAAAATAATTGCATTAAACATTACTACACATTACTCTTTGATTCAAGTAATAGTGATATTATAGAAAGAGAGAGACAGACAGACAGACAGACAGACAGACAGACAGACAGACAGACAGACAGACAGACAGACAGACAGACAGACAGACAGACAGACAGACAGACAGACAGACAGACAGACAGAGGAAGAGCACATGCATGTATCCTCAGTCAGCATCAGTCAGAGTCTCTTATTAAGCCTTCAGGGGAGTGGATCTGCCCTCGGCCCGTCTCGCTCCACTGCTCTCAGGGCCACAGACTTTTCCACATTTCTATCATGTAGACATGCAGACAGACAGACAGACAGACAGACAGACAGACAGACAGACAGACAGACAGACAGACAGACAGACAGACAGACAGACAGACAGACAGACAGACAGACAGATACCGCCAGGCTTCTCTCCCCACCAGCCAGATAACCAGCCAGCCTGCCAAGGGCCAGCGGGTTCAAGGCTATAAAATCCTTTGCCATGCATGCTTGCCGGCTGCCTCCATCATCATCAGTCCATGGTGTTCTATTGAAGCGGAGCTCTTAAGCTGAAAGCATTTTGGCCTAGAGCAGAGCCTTATAGTGGGAGAGTTGTGATATTCCTGTTCATTCCTATATGTCCCGGGCGCTCGCACTGCTGGAGCCAATAGCACCCTATTCACAAACCAGCAAGGCTGCAGCTGGGTCCTATTAGGGGTAGGAGTAGTAGTAGGAGTATGCAGAAATGCGTTGGACTCAGATATTTATTCAGCTTTAATGACTTTAAAACGCTTTATTTTAGTCGTTCTTTAATAATAGTACAACATAAACATTACAGAGACGGTAGTCGTGACTGAACAATACTGTTGTCGTTTTGCATACTGTACATACCTAAAATAGCTCTTATTTGCGCCGTTGTCATTGAAAACAATGTATTCCCAACTGCAGTTAGGACTCAGAGAGGCTCTGTATAGTCATGTGACGAACCACGTGACCGGGTTGCTCCGCTCTGGTTTCGGGTACATGAATATCCCATCTCTCCCCATATAGCCCCCTCCCGCCTATAGGTCGGGTAAACTAGCCAAATCTAGTCTTAATCTTCTCCAATCCACCTGTGTGTCATCACAAACACCTCTCCACACGGGGATCAATACTGAGCAGCTTGTTTAATACCTGCGCTAGGCTTTCATTATAGAACAGCATTGTTTTCTGCAGGTACTGTACTGTATGTACTGTGTGAGTAAAGCCTTGTAGCAGAATAGTAACATGATGATAACAACCATAATGATACATTATGTACAGGAAAGAGGGAAAAAAGACAAAGCCGACATCTACAGTTTACAGCCTCCTATACCTTTTGTCAAATGTCAATGCTGTGAAAACTGTCGTCTTAGTGTCTTAGTAAAGCTTTAAAGCAGGGGTTTTCAACCTTTTTGATACCAGGGCCCACTATTTAAACAGCATGTGAGCCACGGATTTGAGCCACCATTTGGTGAAAATTTGGCCCTACAGACCCACAAAACTAAAGATTTATTTTGCTTTTGTACACACTACCAGGCTGGATTTTGGGAAACAAAACAGTCAAGCATACAGATCAAAATGACCATTAATCTTCTACATTCTCTAGTTGTGTAGACTTGGGCTAATTAACATGATGAATATTTTAACTCTTGAGAGTGTAAAATGAAACCAAATTTGGTTTCATTTTTACGCTCTCAAAGAGTTACATGTGGTTAACCCACTTTCCATCATTTAGCCTGGGGACCACCTGGAACCCTCTCAAGGACCACTGGTGGTCCCCGGACCACCTGTTGAAAACCTTGGTTGAAAAAAAAAAACCTAAAGGCGTCCTTTAAAAGGTGACTTTGGGGGTTTTATGAGGCTTAGACAGGCACATGGTCACAATGTCAAAAACACAATAAAAATCATGGATGACAGTTATAATGTGTATGAATGTATGATCCAGCTCTGAGATGACTCCTGATGTGTCTCTGTATGTCCGTTCTCCAGGGGAGCACCTGCGGATCTGCCCCCAGGGCTACACGTGTTGCACCAGCGGCATGGAGGACAGCCTGGCCAGTCTGAGCCGAAGGGAGATGGAAGGGCTGCTGAAAGAGGCTGGACGCGCCCTGCAGACCTCACTGACCGGACAGTACAAGGCCTTCGACGGTGAGTTGAGTGCGTGTATGTGCATGCGTGTATGTGTGTGTATGTGTGTGTGCACGTGTGCATTTGGCAGGGGCGGATCTAGGCATGGTGGCATGCAAAACAACCCAAAATATTTCAAATTAAAGTGCTTATATTTAAAATGATTTGAAACACTACTACTGCTACTAACTAACTACAGTTGTGGCACCACTAAACCAACAGCATTTCATCATTGAAAACACAAAACTCTCTTAGTCAGACGTTTAGCTTTATGCATGCTGCGTGTCTGTTGCAACTTCAACAACAATTGATGCTATTATTGATTATTTATGCTTAATTGCCTAACAAAAGTCCTGTAACCAAAAATGGTATGGGTGCGGCTTTATGATGAAGCCGCACCCATACCATTTTCTCCTGTCCCTCCAATTGGGAAATGTTACATCCGCCTCTGGCATTTGGACTTTGATACAAATGCATTAGGCCTTAATAATCATTAGGTCTATGGTGATGAGGAATGACTCACAGGGTGAGTGAGTAAGCGAACAACAAGTGACTATTTATATAACACATTTAAAAATGAGTCAAACAAGGTGCTGCAGAGGTTAAACACAATTCAGCAAAGCAATAGAATGAATAAAAATGCAAATCAAAACAAGTGGTCAAATTAATATCAAATTAAAATCTAGCTACTTTATGATTAACAAAATAGTCTGTATATTGGTGGATAACCAAAAACATACTTAACTTAAAAGACAATTCCACCCAAAAGGCTTAAAATCCCTATTGCTGTTTCTCCTACCCCACTATAAGCATAGAATGGGGCCGTGGGATGTTCAAATTCACTTATTTCCACGTATATCTATTCTCTCTCTACCACATCAATTGACAGTCACACTTTCACTTGTGGTTCAGCCGTCTCAAGAGGAGAGGGTGGTGGCGGGCACAGATGGCGCACCGTTCCTTTGGCTGAACCCCGGCTGAACCAAAAGTGGAAGTGTCAACACACTATTGGCATCATGGAGAGACGATATATAGAAAATAATTGCATTTTGGAGCGATGAGAACAGGTAAATTTGAACAACATCCCATAGCCCTATTTTAAGCTTATAGTGGGGTAGGCGAAACAGCCAATGAGGTCTTTTTTGTACAAAATAACAACTGGACCACCTTTTTTTCAGAAATAAATTAACTGCAAATAAAGGTAAGAGAGCCTTCTGGGGTAGAATTC
This sequence comes from Benthosema pterotum, assembly GCA_039105355.1. NCBI lineage: Eukaryota > Metazoa > Chordata > Actinopteri > Myctophiformes > Myctophidae > Benthosema > Benthosema pterotum. The sequence goes on from CM076976.1 coordinate 23,809,009, forward strand.
TCCTTTAATCCTAAGAAGCAACACAAAGTTTGGATGCTACTCCACAAGAGAACATTGCTACAGCCATGGGCAAATACAGGGCAGTAACACCACAGATCAAAGAGCACGGGCAAATTCAAAGGAGAACACCATTGATCGTGACAACAAAGTATACCCATGGGAGACTCACCAACCCAGATCTAGAAAACATGTCCATGTATGCTTCAGGATCCAGCATGTCAGAATACCCCACCGATTGAATGGAGGTTCAAACATTGACCAAAATAACAATGACATTACACTCTCTATAGTTGGGTAGACTTCTTGTAAAGTAACGCAAATCAAATGGTGCCGTACAGGTCCCGGATGTAACATTTCACTATTGGGGGGCAGGAAAAAAATGGTATGGGTGCGGCTTCATCATGTAATTGCACCCATACCATTTCCGGTTACAGGACTTTTATTAGGCAAGTAAAACATCAATAATAACATCAGTTGCTGTTGAAGTTGCAACAGACACGCAGCATGCATGAAGCTAAAGGTTGAATGATGAAATGCTGTTGGTTTAGTGGTGTGACTAAACCAGTTAGTTAGTAGCACTAGTAGTTCTTCAAATCATTTAAATTAAAAGCACTTTAATTTGAAATATCTTGTAAATTTGGGTTGCCACCTTATTTGGTGGGGCAGTCATCTAGGGTAGGCATTTCCCCCTATGCCCGTGCGTAGATCCGCCCCTGGCTGGGGACCACCTGGAACCGAAGATCGGCCTACTGGTGGCAGACAGTATAGTAAGCCTTTGTAAAAAATCTGGGGCAGAGGTTCATCGTTGGCACACATGAAGCGCGGGTGGAAAGTTTGGAATCGACCGGATTAGCGGTGCCAGACATAAGCTGTACACAGACGGACGGACGGAGTGCAAAACATTCTTCCCATAATGCATTTGGGCTGGTGCAGACTATTAAGATGAAGATCTAATCTATAAAAGAGAGTTTATGCAGCAATTTAAATCAATGTACAGTACCAACTCAGAGAGCCTGGTCTCCGTATATGGGGTATTCAAAGTGTAGAAGCTCTGACGGCAAAAGTCTAATCTTCTTCATTCGTCTTCAATCTGCATTTTAGAATACTTAAAAGTGCTTTGCCACCATACGTACAGTATATCCTCCAATCACTGTTTGTACAGTATAAATCGGGATGGAGGATGGAGATATATCCATCCTACTGCGTTCGTAAAAAAAAATTACAAATTAATTTCTCAGCCTCCGGGTAGAGTAGACTCTGTAAAGAGTTTGTTCTCTCCTCCAGATCTTTAATAAACAGAAGATGTATTTTCCAGGAGCTTTCACCGACTCCATGCAGTCAGAAGAGAACTATACCCATTTAGCGGCTTAACGTTTTCATAGAGTTCCACTTCCAATGTTGTCTGCTCGCCTCTTTGTTTCATCAACTTCCAATTTCACTCGTTTCGTCCTGCATTCTATACGAGTTCCTCTCTCCCAACTTTAACATGCATTTGCTTATTAAAGCGCCGCAAAGACTACTTCTGTTATTAGAAACGCACTGTAGCATAGCCGTTTTAACAAATATCGCTTACTGCACAGCCCATTTTAAAGTAGGAGAAAATGATATGTACGGTGTAAATATATATATATATATATATATATATATTATATATTATATATAATATATATATATATATATATATATATATATATATATATATATATATATATTGCCAGCTGTGACCCGTCTTGGCAGATGGTGGGTTTTCTTGCACTCGCCCACTTTTGAGCATGCGTGGTGCGCACACCCGCATGCGGCCAGCACGTGCACACACGCACAGAGAGAGAGAGAGAAGACCTCGAGGGATTTACTATAAGTCAAAGTCTTATGTAATCCTCTCTCTGGACTAATGAGGAATCTGAACTGTTATATGTCATAACTCAGCGCTGGTTGAGGCCATGATGACGCAAGTTAAAGCCTTGTTATGAGCACACAGTGTGCTGGAAGGCAGCTTGACGCGAAGGAGACTGGAAGGGTTAGGAGGGAGAAAGTGTTACTGAGTGTGACGTTTAGACCCTCAGAGATCCTATTCATTATTATCGCACAGTGGCGCTCGGCGGCGGCACGACGTTGATCCCATTTGAATTCAGCAGACTGAATCGAACGTGGGGAGGAGAGGAGGTGGGGGGTTCTGTTTTTCCCTTTCTTTTTCTTTCTTAAATTAATCTGACAACCAACGCGTAACTCAAACTCCCATGTAACCCGTAGACCCTCGACCCAAGCCTAATCGCGAATTCCAAAATCTCGTTGAACTGAAACGCCCCGTCCCCAAGCCCCCCCAGCGCTCGGTGTGTTGAACACGGATGGCATTTTAATTGGCTGGCAAATTAGGGCGGCGTAACCCGTGTAACGCACATCCCTCCCGCATTCCGTTTTTTTTTTTTTTTTCTAAAGCAGCGACTAGTGTATCTAGTGTTTGTGTATCGTACGGACGCACGTCAGAGCCGCTTGCCGCCGCATGTGAAACACCAAAGGGCTTATTGCATCACGGAGGACCAAGGTCAACCTGGCAACTCCTCCTGATTGCGATGTTTACAGTGGGAGACACGGCAGGAGCGAGAGAGAGAGAGGCAGAGAGGAGCCGGGAGCGAGAGAAAGAGAGAGAGAGAGGAAAACAGGGAGTAGTGCGAAACGAGATAGAGAGAGTTTAGTTACTGGACCATCAGAACACCGAGGCGATTATTTGTGTTTAATGACCTGTTCCGGTCAATAGAACAGGGTCTAAGCATCTGTCCATGTGCTGCTGCAACTCCTTCCCCTTGGCCAGGAGAGTGTGAGTGTGTGTGTGTGTGTGTGTGTGTGTGTGTGTGTGTGTGTGTGTGTGTGTGTGTGTGTGTGTGTGTGTGTGTGTGTGTGTGTGTGTGTGTGTGTGTGTGTGTGTGTGTGTGTGTGTGTGTGTGTGTGTGTGTGTGTGTGTGTGACAATGGAATCTGTCAGCTGCGGCGAATCGGCTAGTTAGCTTGACCTTTTTCCAAATCATTGCGATAGCGTGTAGGTGGTTGAGTGGCGTTTGTTTCTCTCTCTCTCTCTCTCTCTCTCTCTCTCTCTCTCTCTCTCTCTCTCTCTCTCTCTCTCTCTCTCTCTCTGTGTCTCGCCTGGTTCCTTCTCCACTCAGTCATGTCCATGCCAAAGGAATACTTCTTTGGCTCATTTCTGCCAAAACACACAGAAAGACACGATCACAAACAAATGCGGCAGGCAGGCACAGACACAGACACACACGTAACACAAACGCCCACATACACACACACACACACACACACACACACACACACACACACACACACACACACACACACACACACACACACACACACACACACACACACACACACACACACACACAAAGAACCTGTCCAAGGCATACACATTCCGTCCAACTTAGTTTATGTCATCCTAAGGGTCCTGGAACGCTGCATGGCGTTCTTTCGGGGGGAAACACCTCATTTAGCAACGGTGGAGGAGAAGGTAAACAAGGCAGAACGCAGTCAAACAGCACTCAGCTATCTAAACAACCTAATGATGTGCATCCAGCACGACGCCTACGCGCACACACACACACACACACACACACACACACACACACACACACACACACACACACACACACACACACACACACACACACACACACACACACACACACACACACACACTCGTACGTCATGGAAGTGTTTTTCTCTGTAACTCACGGACAGGAAACGGGTCATCCCGAGGCTGTCACTCGTTACCTGTCCGACACGCTGTATCGTAAGCTGTCTTTTTCTTCCTCTTCTGTCAGGAAAGTTCAGCTCATGCTGTTATTAGACTCGACCTTTCCGACCAACCGAGTTTTACGTGGCTGAATGTGAAGTCAATATGGAAGTAATGGCACTAGTGCTGCAAATGGCCAATGTGTCACCACTGCTCATCCTGCTGTTTTTTTTTTTTTTTTTCATGCCGTTTAACTCAATGTCTGACTTTATACTTAATTTTACTTCTATTGCGGCTAATAGCTAGAATCTATGTGCCACATGGGTTCACTTTAAGACAACAAGTATAGGGTTATGCTGAGTAGAGTTCTCAAACTCTGCCCAAACCCAACCAGGACAAAACCCGAACAGGCCCGACCAGACATCTAGGGCCGGGTCAGGCCTAAAATCTATGCTAATCTACTGATTATCATAGATTTTAGTCCTGACCCGGCCGGGTCGGGCCTCTGGCTCCATGAGAAATTAATATATATTGAATTATTTTATTATTGTAGGAATTTTCTGTATTTACCTATTATGAATAGGCTTTTCATCTTTAATCTGTGGAGAATTCTCAAATTTTGCCCAAACCTGACAGTTTAGGGCCGGGTAGGGCCTAAAATATATTCCATTTAGTCGGGCCGGGCCTAGGGCCTGAACTGTTTAATGCTGAGTGTCTTAGGCACACATCACTAACTCTGGGGGCAGCCCAAATTTGAACTGGCATCCTAGCAACCTTGTGGTTGCCATCCAGCCACTCTACCTCTGAGCCACCACTGCCCCAAGCACTTCAGCATCACTGGCACAAGTACACACCGTTCGCCACAAAGGTTTACCTGTTGGGAGGAACACAGCCACAAATTAGATCCAAACTTTGGATGGCAGAAAATCCACTAAGGACATTTCTCTAAAATTGAGATTTATGAAGATTAAAATCCTACTTCTAACCGAAGTAGACGGTGGTCAGACTTTTAGGTCCCATAGATGGGAGTCGAAGGGGATGGGTGTTGCCATAGCAACTGGACTAGTACTGATAAAAGCTGCAGTGGGTCTAAACCATTCTATGGATGGACGTTGAGGTTCGTAATTATACCGACTTGGCTTACTCGGTCCTCTAGCATCCCCTAGTGGCAGGTTTGCATGAATACGAAATGCAGCTTTCAGTTGTTAGTTTAAAAGTTGTTTTGTTTTCTGTACTCCTGTGTGTGTTTTCTATCCCTACAAATAACCAAACAATCAAGCTTTCGTATGGAAATGGCTCTCAGGAACAGCTCATCTGATTTTGGCCTCATGAATGCACCCTACTTTGTTTAATTCCTCCTCTTTTTCAGTCTTCCAAATTTGCATTTCCACTTTGTTTACAATTCTTCACCTGTTTATTTTCTCAGCTGGCATGGAATGGAAACAAGTCTGGTTTTATCTACCGTAGCATCAGTATTATAACGACTATGAAATAATCTCCATATCAGCGCCCCCACCACCTCAGGACATTGTGGTACTGCAGCTAAACTGCTTTCAAAGTCCATAAAGAAATGACAAGACTGGTTACATCAGAATAATGATTGAGGCTCACACCATTAGAAATAAGTTTGCGGGACATGTACATTATGATATTAAGTATTAATAGCAATTTTCAGAATCTATGTTTTTGTAAATGAAGCCCATATATTCATTTAAAATTGATGAAGTAGTGTATGCCTCTAGAGTTTCTAGTGTTTCTACTGAGAGACTGAAACTACTGCATGGTTTCAGTACCAGATATCAGATGGTGGGTTTGAAATGGCTGAAATAGTGCCTTCAAAGCATCTCTATGGAAACCAATGGTTGACATCATGACTCACTTCTTCATCCATCTTTCATAACACAATGCATTATCCCTGCGTGTCTCTATAGTTCATCCTCGGTGTTAATTTAATTCTCAATTGAAAATTCACAAAGAATGGATTGCAGGCACCGATAGCAGTGTGATTGCAGTCGCTATCGGTCCTGCATCTTCAGGCCTGATTTCACAAAAGATATGATTGGGCTAAACATATGCCGGCACAAACGCTCTCATGAGGTTCCACAGCTGAGTGCAATTTGCCCCTCGTTTGCAATTATACAAAGTATAGCCTATATGGTGGCTTTGTGGCACACTATTTATTTATGTATGTATGGATGCATCTTTGACTGTGACCAAAGTTGTTTGTGAAGCTGGTGCTAATTGGTGTGAAGCGAAAAAACAGAGAATGACATTGTAATAATCAGTGGTTTGTTTTATTAAAAAGCCAATGGACTCAAACAATGGCAAAAACGTCATTAAATGCAGGGTAATGACAGATTCTGGAACCTGTATAAATGGTAAATGGTGCATTTATTTAGTGCCCTTTATCCAAGGCATTTCATTCACCCATTCATACACATTCATATACCAACAGCATGCAAGCTACAAACCAGCACTTTGAGATTCAGTGTCTTGCTCAAGGACACTTTGACACTGACTCTGCGGGAGCCCGGATTCAAACCGGCAACCTTGTGGTCACCATCTGACGACTCCTCTTGTTTCCTCTGTACTACCCAAGATAGGTAAACTAACATTCAGCTGTATATTATCAGCAAACACATGGAAAGACAAAAAACAATCTAGTTCAATTCAGCAAATGTCAACATTTGGGTCTACATTGACCATCATCAGTGATACCTGTAATGTTGTATTTTTTGTGGCTGTACGTGGAGACAGCCTGGAGGAAAACATTTTTCTGGCCTGGACTACTCTGCCTCCAATTAATTAAGCTTTATTATGTTCATAGAACATCAGACCTCTGATGAACCTTATTAACGGGTTCATGGTCCATACACTCCTGTACACTCAGGCGTGCTGAAAGGCTATTATTGGTTGCTTGGAAAAGGCAGGCTAAAGGCACCTCTACACAAAGTATCAAATGCAAATTGCGGTATAGTTTACAAATTCCTGCTTATAGTCCAATGCCGGGGAGAGTAACCCAGAATTTTGAGAGACAGCGAGATGCATTAGTGTCCAAGAAAACGGTCGCAACCTGGTTGTGACTACTTTACTGATCGTGGTCGCAGCTATAGGCTTGTGGTATGCTTGTGGTTGTGACTAATGAGCAACTATAGTTGCAACCTGGTTGCAACTACTTACAATATGCTTATGGTCACGAGTCACGATTAGTTTATAGGTCCGGGGAGACCCAAAGCCTAAACATATCCACAAGCACAGAGTTGTTGAGCCATCCACTTGTCTTGAAGCTATAGTCCAAGCACTAGTAGCACTAGTGGATTTGTTACCTGGTGTCTAGTGGACATAGTGGATTTGCAACCTGGTCGCTAGTGGATTTGCGACCTGGTCGCTAGTGGATTTGCGACCTGGTCGCTAGTGGATTTGCGACCTGGTCGCTAGTGGATTTGCGACCTGTTCGCTAGTGGATTTGCTACCTGGTCGCTAGTGGATTTGCGACCTGGTCATCCTGGCCTTTAGTCGCTGTTGGATTTCACCTCCTTCCTGGACAAATTAGTTAGTAGTGAGTGAGAGCATGCATGCCTGGCACACACACACAGACACAAACAGAGTCAAATGAGTTTTACACCCCTGTACTGTAGAAATATCTGCATGATGATGTCTTGGCCTGGCTGCGTTCCCTGCTGCCATGATCGCCATAATGTCTGGGTGTGACACCCATCATAAATGTGCGTCTCTGAAGATGCTAACAACCTTCACTCTTAACTGCGAGCGGCTGTTAGCGCGGGTGTTAATGCATTGGGACTTTGCTTTAGATAGAAAGAGGCGATTTACAAGCCATACAATCCTTTGTGCATATACCCCTGAGAGTGTATCAGCGTTAAAGCCCCCAGTGGAATGAGAACGTTTTCTTAAAACTTTTTGACCACGTCTGTGGTCATTAAATACCATACCCAACAAGCAGGCCAACGCAAATGGGACGATGCTCACATTTGTGTGTGTTTATATCAAAAGTCATTTTTTATTTGAATTACTTCCTGAAACGTGCAAATTAAGCTCACTGTTTGAGTTCCCTCACTGCATTGTCCTCCAAAAACAGCTGAATATGATTGAACAATTAGTCAGTTTTGAAACCCCCTCCAATACATGTATACACAGTACATACAGTACATTCAATAGATACAGTACATTCTGTATAGGTTAGAAATAATCGCCTGGCATTGTTCCCCGTCTCTCTGTCAGTTTGTTTACAAGCGAAAATGCACACAGGCCTCATGAGACTGAAGTGACGGTCCCATAGCCTGGAGGGACTTGGCACTCTGATTGGTTCTGGGATTCTTCTGTTTGAGGTTAAAACGTCAAAATAAAATGCTCAAATGAACCATTTCACTGCAGCTTTAAATTAGCCCATTTAGGCCCTGACTTCTGACAAGGACTACAGTTTTTCAGAAAAAAAATAATAATAATTTATTGCAGCATGAAAAAAAATATTTTTTTGATACTGTACATACTGTACAGAGTCCAAAAATGGATTCCCGGGCCTGAAGTGCTCTGTACAGAGTCCAAAAATGGATTCCCTCCTTAACAGATCTAAAAGATTTTATTGTGCAGCTGTAAAGTACATCTCTGTTCCCAGGTTATGTGACGTGATGATTGTTTAACGGTTAGCTCCTCTTGAACTTCTTGCCCAGAAAGTTAACCTCATCACTCATTCCACAACCCCCCAACCCATTAGAAAAGGGTTGACAGCAGAGTTGGACAGAGAGAACACGAAAGAAGGTTGGAGGTAACTGGTGAAAGAGAGCTTGTTAATGCCTTCACATCTTAACAGGGGCCGATCTAGGCATGGGCTCGGGGTGGGCAATGCCCCCCTAAATGCCCTGACTGCCCCACCAAACATGATGGCATACAAACAACCCAAATTTCAAATATATTTCAAATTAAAGTGCTTATATTTAAAATGACTTGAAACACTGCTATTGCCACTAACTAACTACAATTGTGGCACACCTAAACCAACAGCATTTCATCATTCAAAACAAAAAACTCTATGAGTCAGACCTTTAGCTTAATGCGTGCTTTGTGCTTGTTGCAACTTCAACAACAACTGGTGTTGTTATTGATGCTTTACTTGTATAATATAAGTCCTGTACAAGGTATAAATCGTGAGGGTCACATAACTAAAGAATTGAAATGAAAATGGTATTGGGGCATTGGGGCATTTTCGCCTGCCCCACCCCAATTGGGAAATGTTACATCCAGGCCTGCTCCTGAAGGCAAAGCGATAAGGCAGATGGTTAAAAAACGGAGCATATTACATACATCCAGTTCTGCACATAGAGTACATGTCTTCTGGTGTATACTATAAGTACATGTTGCTTTTAGCCCAATCGGCTGCTGTGAGAAAAAAAAAAAAACACGACGGCAAGAACCGTGATGTTTGTGTTCCAGCGGGACGCGACCTCACGCCTGCCTCAGCCCTTGATAAACAGCCACTGCTGAAATAAACCAAAACCCTTAAACCACCTCCTGTTCCCTCGGTGGTGTCAGAAAAGGGCTTACAGTTAGCACCATCCCACGCACTGGTACAACACAAACCCTGGAGATGTTATTTTATTTTATTTTTTCAGAGTAATGGAAATAACCAATCGGCAAGCTTACGGCGGGTTGTATTACGAGGCATTGTGAGCTTGCAGATCTTCTAATTTAGTTTGCCAAGTTCTTCTCTCAAACTTCAAAGACTAGCTCGCCTACTTTATTTTATTTTATTTTATTTTTTGCAGAATGTGCGCCTATTACGACATGCATGGCCAGAAGAGCGGCATTAGGATTCATGTGGTTAATTTATTTGGCTCCAGGGCGAACATTATGGTTGTTTCAGGGCTTGAGGATAAGTGGAAGTAGCAGTAAAGAATATTTTCTAGCAACAGTGAGCGGTGGGGGATCTTATAACAAAGCGTGTGTATGCCCTGCAGTCAGTTAAGTCAGTCAGTCGGTACAGGCCGCCGGTCGGTCGATCGGTGGGTCGGACTGTTCCCTCCACATCTGGCTGTGTTTAGCAGGGTGTGGGCTATCTAGCGCCATGCAGCTAAGTGTAGGGTGTTACTGTTCCAGCCCAGCCAGGCAAGGCCTTTTTAGGCCCAGGGATTCTGGAAGAACCCACCAAGCAAGCCACAGATTAGAGGATGCTGCATGCTTGCACACAGCTGGCTCTTGGCCTGTAGTGTACCGTACTATATGTGCGCGTGTTTGTGTGTGGCTGTGTGTTCAGAGAGAGAGAAAGAGAGAGTGCGGGGGGGGGGGGGGGGGTATAAATGGACGTAAGGCAAATTATTCCTTTTCTTTGCCTGAATCATTATAATGGTACAGGGAGTCTCGTGGACACAAGTAACTAGCGAGTTCTCCATACTTAAGTCAGGCATGCCGTGTCCCCATGCAAATAAGGAGTGTGTGACGCATGCACAGACGCACAGACGCACACACAGATGCACACACAGACAGACAGGTGCATGCATGCAGACATTTCTGCCTGGCTTACATGGTAATCTCGCTCACAGCGTTTGCAATGAAAGCTCTATATTCTGAGGGTTGCACATTAGCCTAGTGGTCCACACATGGAACATATAGGCTCTGGCCTGACGGCGTGTCACGTGTTCTTCACTTGTATCTATATAAGTAAAGGCAAAAGCCAAAAAGCATTTGAGAGTAATCATACAGTATATTCTTAGAGTAATTGTATATTCTGAAAGTAATTGTTGTTAGAGAATAGAGTAGATGTTCTCAAACTTTTTTTTGGCCCAGATACCCCCTCATCTTCTTTCTCAAAACGCAGATAAGCATATACAACCGCATGTGTACATTGAGCTGCCACTGGAACGATTTGTATTAAAAACATTTCAATCAAAGTCGTTCAGAGCCATAACCTAGTCATAAACAGAAACCACTGCGACTGCAATATGAATCATGTGCCAATAGTAATTTTATTCCAATCGATGGTGTGCAAAAACCTGACAGCACACCCAATTCAATGAGATAAACACGATTGTTATGATAATGTGAATTCATTTGGCGGACCCCAGTGTGTGTTCACTGTTCAGTAGCATAATGGGTCTCCCAGTCAATTCAATTTACAATTGAAAGGGCTTTATTGGAGTGAGAAAACATGCATTTACATTGCCAAAGCAGAACGCACAATACCACAGTACAACAATACAATCAAGACAAAAAAAATGAGGTACATTTGAAGGTCAGAATCTTCAATAAATCATTTCTGTGTACCATTGTCTTGATACAGTGGACAGATGGTTAGGAAGTGTATCTCAGTCTCTCTCCAGCTCCAGAAAATGCATGTTCAGGTGTGAACACCGATTTCAGTAATGTACTATTTAAGCAAACAGTCAATTCCCCAGAGCATAAGTTGAGTACCTTCTGGCATATGGAGCGGGTACAGTGGTACACAGCGGTGACCTTGGCGCCACCTGTTCAACCCCCTTCCCTTCCATCATGACCATAAGATGTGTGACTTATACACAGACTCTAATTATGCACAAAGCTAGATTACTTCTAAAATGGGCTCATTTTTTAGTGCTTGGTGTGGTAGAATTTGTGCCACTGAAATCGGCATTTGTGCTGTTTTTATTGATTGATAACTTCAATTATCTCCAGAATGGTAGCAGCACAAATTTTTCATTTTTTTTTTTTTTAATTTGAAAAAATCATGGGGTGCCAACTTCACACAGGTCAACATTGGCACTTCAGAGGGTGATCACTGACACTCTGGCACAAGTGTGAGATATGTTTTTTTTTTTTTGTTTTTTTCTTTTAAATTCAAACTGTACAGTTGGTTAAGTCCACTCACATCTCCATGTAAATTACATCCTACACATAATTATACATTCACTCAAACCCACATTCTTTGAGCAGTGGTAATAATAATCATAATTGAGTCTAATAAATATACATATTTCTAAAGAGAAAGCATGAAGGTTGTTGTTGCATATGGATAATTGAAATGAGAAGAAAATATATAATTTTGATGTCATGTCATAATTAAACATAATTAAACATATGGCATGGTGACTGTCAATAATATAAAGACGTGGTGCTTCATCTTGAAAAGGTTGCCTACCGTTGAACTATACTGGTGATGAGTGTGAACATATGCATGTTAACAATTGTTTACGAAAATGTGTTACTTTTAAAGGTATCATGGACAACTTTAGTTCGTACTCAAACTGTGTTTGTAAACAGATTAGAAGTTCGGGGCGCTTCGCGCCCCGAACGTCTAGCGCCACGCGTTGGATCTGTGAGGAAGTAAATATCATGAGTTAATTGTTTTTAATCAAATAGCTAGTTGATGGAAAACTGCAGGGGTTCTGAAGTAGTGGATTGCAAGCCATAGGCTACATTAAAGTACGGTAATCAACGTTGACATAGACAACACATAAATAATGAGTAATATTCTGAATGGTGTTACAAATCAAAATATTGTTATTGACATATCAAATATGAACAGTGACAATCTCAAGTGCTAAGTGCTGACCACTGCAGGCTACATGCCTGCAAATATAGTCAATTGGATCTATCATCTGGGCGTCTTTTAGCAACACATGAAGTCAAAGGTAGGAAAGAACTTTGCAGAAGCTGTGTGGTGGAAACGAACGTCAGCCGCACCGTTCATTTTCACCGTAGTTCAGACTTGGAGACGGTACGGCGTCAGAGAGTGCTGCAGGCTGCGTGTGTGCGCACGTATTGATGATCAATCAGTGTTTTTAAGCGACTTTCTTCACGCCAATTCACGTCTCTAGATCTCCTCTGTGTCTCTCGATCGTTTCGTCTCTGTTGTTGAAATAGTTTATAGTGAGGTATGGCTGTGTAAGCACGCGCGTCCAAAACCAGTGTGTTCAGTGTTGTGATCCGTTAGATCATTGGTTTACAACCCTTTTGATAGTACGAGGGTCCACTATTTATTCAGCCTTCGAGACACGGACCAGCATGTGATGACATTTTAGCCCCACAGACCCCAAACGCATGATGTCTTTTTTGCATTGTCCACAATACCAGACTGCCTGGATTGGGGAAACAAAACAGTCAAACATAGATCCAATATAGAACGCATAGTCGAACGTGCAGTTTATTGTTAGACACAACACGTGTGGGATGCATGGGTCGAAATGAGTGGAATACGATCGTGTTTGCAGTGGATCGTGTTTGCAGTGGAAATTGTAATACAATACTGTTAATACAGTTAACCAACTTTCGATAATTGAGCTAAGGACCACCTGGAACCCTCAGAAGTGCCACTGGTGGTCCCCGCCCGGCCGACTGGTTGAAAACCACGTGAGTTAGATGTCCCCTCCAGTGTTTGGAAATGCGTCCGTTTGAAAAATCAGTGGGCAAAGGTGCTACATGAACGGGATGGCTGCGCCATGATGCCATGCCTGTACATGTCTACGGAGTTGTCGCAACTCTGTCTACTGTCTGTAACACTGTGGCCATGCAAGGGCATGCAGAGTCAGAGTTGCGACATCAATGGCATGTAGAGTCACAGTTGCGACATTGGGGGGTCAGAAACTGAGCGCTCGAGCGCTGCTCATGCAGCCTGGACAGACGCGCAGTCGAACATGCAGTTTATTGTTAGACAACACAATCAACACGTGTGTGATATGCATCCGGTGTAATCCATGTCGTTCTGCAAAGCTGGATCTCCGTCGCAGTTCGTAAATAGGTCCATTAAGAAATGCTGCTGCAATGGTGTGGAACGTAGATGTCGTAACTGTGTCTATAGTGTAAGGCAGTGGTTGAGGCCGGGGGGGGGGGCGTGTGTACTGGAAAGGTTGCGACATTGAGGGGTGAGAAAGTGAGATGTCGAACGCAAACAATTAAAATAAAAATATAATCGATGACATACGAGCAATGGCAGTTTGATGTGGCAACGCTAAAGATCAGTATGTGTGTGGTGGCTCTGTTTGTTTTCGAATGTTCTCGCTCATACTCTGTCAACCCGCAACACAAAGTTTAGGGGGTCAAATATGTTTTCCCCAAAACGCCTGTGAAACTATTTTCGAGCTTCGGGGCCTAGTGGCGAAATGTGTAAGTGCAGTATGTTAATGGCGGCGGACGTAACGGAGTTGGACGGACGTTCATGACGTCCCTTGCGCCAGCCAGGACCAGCTGTGTCAGTGTTCCGTGGCGTTGTGTTCCGTGTGCATGAGAACGCCACTGAGCAACTTGTATTGAAATGCACTGAGCAACTTGTATTGAAATGCATAGCAAGGGGCGGGGCTATGGCCACAGTTCACTCTCTAGCCTCGAGTGCTTTATAGCCAGATTGGCTATGTAATGTAGATTTGACTAACTCCCCCTCACCTCCACTCTATTGGCTTAGTATGAAACTGCAGGAGGACTGCTGGAGATTGGTTAAAACACTGCCTCACCCCCACAACCCCTCCCCCCACAGGCTAGCACTGCCTTGTCACTGCAGGGCAGAGCAAGTGGCTCTCTGCAGGGAAACAGCTGCAGCTATAACTGAACTATAACTGCATTGTGTGTTCACAAAACTAACTAAAACTAACTGAAATCAAATACCCCTTCGTTTTCGTTTTTTTTTTTTTTTTTATCAATATGGCAGTTTTCAGCACCATACCGTGCCACAGGATAAGGAAAGTACAAAAAAGAAACTAACTAAAACTAAAACTTTTTACAAAAATAAAAACTAAATAAAAACTAGCAATTGCGCCCTAAAAACCAATTAAAACAAACTAAATTAAAAAATTAAAAAAGAGTAAAAACTTAAACTAAAATGAAAAATCCATAACTATAATAACCCTGGCCAGTAGTCAAGCCCAAAGGCTGTGATTGGCTGGTAGTCAAAGGGCCCTGATACACCTAGCAATGTTTTGATCAACATCAACAAGCAACGTCAACTATCAACGTTGACTTTCCACCTTTCTATAGAAAATGATCAACTCCTGGTTGTTCCGAAAAGTCAGATCATTAGCGCCCTCTACTGGTCAACATTTCAGAATCCTCCAATCACAGCCCTCCTTGGCGTCACCTGAACATTTTGAGTTGGGTGGCTGTTGGGTGAAAATCATTCAATGCAAACTAAGGCTATAACCAAAAAATCGATACATCGATGCATCGATTTGCATAACACGTGTCGACTCCAAAAAGCCCGAGTCGATAAGTTGTTTTTTTCCCTTTCTCCGAGGGAAAGGGGTAAGGAGGAGGAATTAAACATTTACCTTTGTTTTCCCCTTTTTTCTTTCTCTATGTGTGCGACGCGTCTGTATATAATTCAACTGTAATATTGGTTGCTTTACTGTCACTCACGGACAGAAGTCTCCTTTGAAGTTTCCTTTGCAACTCTATCGGAGTTAAGCCTTATAATTTAGGCTACCAATCTTACTGCAGCTGCGTGCGCCTTGCGCTCTGGGCGCGCGGCGTTCCACTGATCATTAGGCTACGTACACGGATCAGATCGAACAGCAAACAGTGTCAGAGAAATACAGAACTTCATCAACCAACACCTCCCCGTTCTACATCTACAGTGACCGTCTTGTTCTTCGTTTCGCATTAGGCTGCGCACGGAGTGACGGGACGCATGCTTCTGTCCGCGTCGTTCTCATTAATTTACTGAATGGATCAGAAAGCGGCGCGATATGGTGGTGTTCGAGGAGGAGGAGGAGGCTACATGTAAATGGATCGTATTCTGCGTTCTAACGTGTGGGCTGCTGTGTATTGATAATGTTATGTGTTTTTATGGCTGGCCTGGGAGTGGACGTTGTGCTGCGTGTGCCAATATTGTTTTCATATTAAGCTTGCCACATGGTTCATGCGTAGCCTCGCGATGTGTTTTGTATAAGCACTGTCTGCGTCGGCATCATAGCGGCACCATTTGACCCCCCCCCCCTCGGGGAACCACCACGACGGACCCTCACGACGGACCCCCCCCCCCCCGCGCCATAAAACGATAAATCGATACAACTTCGACTTGACTGTCTGACAAGTCGACTTGAAAAAATCTCAACAGTCTCAGGAAAAAATGAAAATGGGTGGAATTCCCCTTTTAATGTTGCCAGGTATCTCATCATGTTGCCCGTTGATGTTGACATTGCTAGTTGATATTGATCAAAATATTGCTAGTGTAGCAGGGCCTAAAGACCCACAATGCTGGGTTGAAAATGCAGCGGTATAACGTCAGTGACAAATCACGGCCACAAAGCACTGGTGTTAACAGCACACTAGACACACTTCAAACTGCACACAAAGTTGTGCTCCATTCAAATAACTTAGACGATTGTAATGTAGGATGAAAGGCTTTATGATTGCAGTATGATACAGTGCATGCAATACGAGTGCTTATAGGTGTAATTATCCATCGTTACTGTATACGCCAATTACAATGTGTATATACAGGTATGCTTGCAGTGCTTTAAACTGTGTTTTGATGGTTGTTATGGAGCATTTATGGGCATTTATGGGTTTATATAGCCTAACTATAATTATGCGGCGGTGCATAGTACAATGCTTTTTACGGAGATATATGGGATAGAGACAGTATATGGGATGCAGAGCACTATAGTGTTCCCAAAATGTCATGCTGGTAGAGCAGTGGATTACACGTTCAAGAGTTACAGGAAACCAAATGGACCCTTGCGGGTTCATTTGGTTAACCAACTTACCTGGGGTCCACCCTGAACCCTCTCAAGGACCACTGGGGCCACCCCGGACCACTGGTTGAAACCCAATGATCTAAATCATAGAGTTGGTCTGTTGAACATGTGGCAGGATCTCATACTTGACAACGGTGCTTGTTCAGGACTCACACACGCACACGCACACACACACACACACACACACACACACACACACACACACACACACACACACACACACACCCACACCCCCCCACACACACACACACACACTTGAAGGGGTAAAAAGGGCGTAATTGCAAGCAATTCCAGGTATAGGATTTGCACGTAAACCTCAAGGTGTCAGGGTACAATTCTGGAGAATACAGTAATATACCATCATATAACATAAGTGTGGTGGTACAATTCGGGACTTTACCCAAGTTTGCTGTTAAATTAAAATGGACACTCCTGTAATATACACAGGTGTATTCTGTGTGTTTTTATTTTGCACAGTGCAACTCCTTGCAAGTGCAAGGGAGGGGAACTGTGGTGCAGAGCTTTATTATTTATGTAACTGTAGTGCAACTCTGTGCAACCTTTACCCACAAATGGCAGTTGCAAAGGAATTGCATCGGTGGGGACTGGCCTTTAACAGTTTTACTACAGTATCTATGCTATATGGGAGAGACATGAGTTACTGTGTGTGTGTGTGTGTGTGTGTGTGTGTGTGTGTGTGTGTGTGTGTGTGTGTGTGTGTGTGTGTGTGTGTGTGTGTGTGTGTGTGTGTGTGTGTGTGTGTGTGTGTGTGTGTGTGTGTGTGTGTGTGTGTGTGTGTGTGTGTTGTATTGTATAGGGTGGCAAATAACCTCAATGGTGACAAATCCCACTGCTGTCTTGGGTGGGAAGTTCCTGTGTGTGTGCCGTGTGCGCGACGTGCGCATGCGAGAGAGAGTGGAGATTGCACAATCGCACACAAAACTACATCAAGAGGATCTGGGAGCCATTAGTAGCATTTACGTGTCAAGACTATTCCTCTCCATCAATACGAGCATTTCTCACATGCAGTACAGCAGTGGCCCCGGCAGCGCCAGAGCCCCGTTAGCAAAGCATTTAGACACCATTAAAACCGTCGCCCGTATTAAACAAGCCGACACAACACATAACGCGCTCCATTCATCAATGGGACCGTCTGAGAAAAGTCCTCATTCCGTCTCTCTCTCTGTCTCTCTCTCCTTGCCTCTCTCTCTCTCTCTCTCTCTCTCCCTCTCTCTCTCTCTCTCTCCTTGTTGGCCTCCTTGCCTCTCTCTATCTCTCTCTCTCTCTGTCTCTTCCTCCTTGCCTCTCTCTCTCTCTCCCTCTCTCTCTCCTTGCCTCTCTCTCTCTCTCTCTCTCTCGCCTCTCTCTCTCTCTCTCTCTCTCTCTCCTTGCCTCTCTCTCTCTCTCTCTCTCTCCCTCTCCTTGCCTCACTCTCGGTCGCACCCCTCCGGCAACTGGGCTGTCTGGCGCTGCGCACTATTTACCCTTGTCTGCTCTTCCCCTGTATCCATCTGTTTCTCTTTTACAGCGCTCATTT
The DNA here is from genome assembly GCA_039105355.1 of Benthosema pterotum. Taxonomy (NCBI): domain Eukaryota; kingdom Metazoa; phylum Chordata; class Actinopteri; order Myctophiformes; family Myctophidae; genus Benthosema; species Benthosema pterotum. The sequence goes on from CM076976.1 coordinate 23,826,955, forward strand.
GCCGCGCTCGTTTCCTCTCTCCTCTCCTCCTTCTGTGTGCCCGTCGCCGCGTGATGTTTTCCGGCTGTCATTTTGTTTTCTGCCTGCCCAACCCTCGTATACCCAACCCTTCCTCTCCTCTCGTCTCACTTTTTTCTTTCTGCATCGCTATCTTCTGTCCCCTTTGCGTGTCACAGGGATCTAAACAGCCAAGTCTTCTTGCCCTGATGACTCTTCCCTGTCTCTAACAATCTCCCCCATCCCTTCCGTCTCGATTTGTGTTTGTTTCTCTCCAAAAAGTACCCGCTCTCTCCCTGCCACCCCCGCTCCCTCCTCAGGGGCGGATGTAACATGTCCCATTTGGGGGGGCAAGAGAACATGTTGGAGGGGCAAGACAAAAATGGTATGGGGCGGCTTCATCCCATTTTCAGTTACAGGACTTTTATTAGTCAAGTAAAGCATCAATAATAGCATCAGTTGTTGTTGAAGTTGCAACAGACACGCAGCATGCATAAAGCTAAAGGTCTGACTCAGAGTTTTCTGTTTTCAATGATGAAATGCTGTTGGTTTAGTGGTGCCAAAATGGTAGTTAGTAGCAGTAGTAGTGTTTCAAATAATTTTAATTATAAGCAGTTTAATTTGAAATACATTTTAAATTTGGGTCGTTTGTCATGCCATCATATTTGGTGGGGCAGTCAGGTCATTTAGGGGGGCATTGCCCCCCCCCCCCCCCCCCCCCCCCCATGTCCATGCCTAGATCCGCCCCATGTCTCTCCTCGCCCCCACGCCCCTGTGAGTAATGCGCTTGGCATAATTAGGCCGACGGCGCATCAGCCCTCAAAACGTGTGTGATTTGCATGCCGATAAGAGAAGATTTTGGCCCGTCGTTCGGAAGCAGCAGATGTCCTTCCTTGTCGCTCGGTGACATCATCAAAGGGTGACCCTGAGAAGCACCACAAGAATGAATGAACGAACGAACGAATGAATGGCGCCGCTGCCACTGGACGGACCGGATCTGTTAATGTCTAATTTGCAGGAATATTTTCTCGAAGCAGAAACGCAGCGACGTGTCGGTCCCGAGTCCAATTAGGGAAAAGCGCACCCAGATAGCCGACTCACCGTCTGCCGTCACCGTCATTAGCTGCAGGGAGGAAATCAGGACAGGCATTATGCAAGGAGGAGGAGGAGGAGATATGGCATTAAAAAGCCAGGCAGGGTTTGGGTACATGCTGAAGCTTGTCACCGTGTACCCCGACGCCAACCCCCAGCCTCCTACAATTCTATATTTAAAACTGCCTCTGCGAGGACAACGCAGTGACAATAAAAGACAGAGGGTACTGCATATTAGTCTGAATAATAATAGTCTGAATAATAATAGCTTATATAGCAATAGTAACTGGAAAATGCTGCGCCTGAAGAAACATGGGTTGGCTCGAGTTGCTAATAAGAGCATTCTGTCGGATGAGATCTAACCCCTCCTCCTTCTGTCTTCCTATTGGTTGACCCGGATGATGTCACAAGCAGGGAAAAGAGTCTGGTAATAGATACTGTATGTGCGATAGCGATAGATACTGTATGTGCGATAGCGATGGCCTCGCTATGACAGAACACAATACAGCTCGCCAGAAGGACCAGTTCAGAGTTATCTAGTGTCAGAGTTGCGACTTTGACGGGTCAGAAACTGATCAAACGCTGTTCATGCAGACCAGATAGGGACAAAGTGGAGTTTGTGTTGTTGTTTTTTCCGCAAGGGTGACACGAATAAGAACTATTATCAGACATGGACACAAATAAGAGCTATTATCAGGCATGTGTGCAGCATGCCAACTGTTTTAATGTGCAGTAACAACTAAAGTCTCTGCAATGTTTATATTATACTGTTACTATTACAAAACAATCAAAAATAAAGGTATTTAAGATAAAGGTATTTAAGATAAAGGTATTTAAGATCATTTAAACTGGGCTGGCGTCTGAGCCCCTTGCATTCCTACCGGTCCAAGATTTGTCCCTATTCTCAAGAAGTCCATGCAGAAGAGCTACCATTAGACAATGAAGTGTGTAACTGTCTATTCTCGAAGAATCTGTACCAATTGACTGCAGTATCAGAATTAAGTGTATGAGAAAAGTGCCCTTCTGGGCACAGGTCTCCACCAGGCCAGGACAGGTTGTGGCCTCCTGGTGGCGCTATAATAGGCCAATGTAAAAAGGGTACCATTTATTAGTATGACTTTAGCATTTGGATGATTTGAGGCATGTTGTCCAAAAATATGTTTTTTCAAATGTTCACCTGTTGGTGGCGCTATAGCAAGCCATTGTGAAAAGAGTGTAATATTTTTCTCAGCCTAGTATTATAGTGTGTTGAAGATTTGATGTAAATTGCCTGCTGTGTTTGTAAAAAGATGCCACAAATCGGCCTCCTGGTGGCGCTATAACAGGCCATTGTGGAAAATTTGAGGCAGAGGTTAATGGTTGACATCCAGGGAATGTGTGTGCCAATTGTGGCATCAATTGGGTTATCGGTTTGGGAGATTAGCTGTTAACAGACGGACACACACACAGATTTTTGACAAATAATTGCAAGAATCGGCCTCCTGGTGGCGCTATAACAGGCTGTTGTGAAAAATTTGAGGCAGAGGTTCATGGTTGGCATCCAGGGAATGTGTGTGCCAATTGTGGCATCAATCGGGTCATCGGTTTGAGAGATTAGCTGTTAACAGACGGACACACACACAGATTTTTGCCAAATAATTGCAAGAATCGGCCTCCTGGTGGCGCTATAATAGGCCCTGCCCAAAAATTTGGAGCAGAGGTTTATGGTTGGCATCCAGGGAGTGTCTGTGTAAATTTTGGCAGCGATCGGGTTAACGGCGCCGGAGATTACTTGTTAACAGACGGACACACACACACAGATTTTTGCCAAATAATTGCAAGAATCGGCCTCCTGGTGGCGCTATAACAGGCAGTTGTGAAAAATTTCAGGCAGAGGTTCATGGTTGGCATCCAGGGAATGTGTGTGCCAATTGTGGCATCAATCGGGTTATCGGTTTGGGAGATTAGCTGTTAACAGACGGACACACACACAGATTTTTGCCAAATAATTGCAAGAATCGGCCTCCTGGTGGCGCTATAATAGGCCCTGCCCAAAAATTTGGAGCAGAGGTTCATGGTTGGCATCCAGGGAGTGTCTGTGTAAATTTCGGCAGCGATCGGGTTAACGGCGCCGGAGATTACTTGTTAACAGACGGACACACACACAGATTTTTGCCAAATAATTGCAAGAATCGGCCTCCTGGTGGCGCTATAACAGGCAGTTGTGAAAAAATTCAGGCAGAGGTTCATGGTTGGCATCCAGGGAATGTGTGTGCCAATTGTGGCATCAATCGGGTTATCGGTTTGAGAGATTAGCTGTTAACAGACGGACATGCACACAGATTTTTGCCAAATAATTGCAAGAATCGGCCTCCTGGTGGCGCTATAATAGGCCCTGCCCAAAAATTTGGAGCAGAGGTTCATGGTTGGCATCCAGGGAGTGTCTGTGTAAATTTTGGCAGCGATCGGGTAAACGGCGCCGGAGATTACTTGTTAACGGACGGACGGACGGACGGACGGACGGACGGACGGAGGGTAAAACATATTCTCCACCATGCCTCCGGCCTGGTGGAGACAATTAGGTGTATGAGATTAAAATCTCAAGTCAGTCACTCAGTCAGTCTATCTTCACACACAAGCACACTTCAAAACATCTAACATTTAGGAACATTAATGATGGCATATGCAGTGAATGACGTTCTACACACACACACACACACACACACACACACACACACACACACACACACACACACACACACACACACACACACACACACACACACACGGCGGTGCCAGCAGCGTCCAGATGCCAGCCGTGGCACCATTAGGCAGAGAACCACCTGCCAGGTTTAACGCTTCCGTCTGTCTGGTACACCTGGCTGCCATCTAACACAGAGCTCCCCACGGCGCCACCACTCTCTATCCCCGTCCTGCATGACCTTTCTGTCTCTCTCTCACATTATGTACGCTCTCCTCCTCCTCCTTCTCCATCCCTCTCTCTGTTTCACTCTGTTTGCTCATTTCACACTCCCTCTAATGCCCTGGCTAATGCTGCGTGCATTCACACTGGGCAGCTACACAAAAGATCTGAAAAACCCACTTCTTCAGACTCCCTCTTATAGCCTGCAGCACTTGCATTAGCCTCAAATGACCTTATACAGGCGTGTGCAATAGTTACCCTTGTGTAATTAATACAACAACTGCCAGGTTTTAGGAACCGCGAGTGCAATCGTTGCCTGCCTCGCTTCCTTTAGTGTAAAACTCTGGAACGGCATATGATATAAACATCCTGTTTGGGGTAGCTGTGAGCCCCATCCTTGCTCCAGAAAACACCAATGTTCATGCGCATCTGCACCATTGGATAATCAGCAGGGACCCCCAACATCATCATTTTATCCTGAGCATGCAGAGTTCTCTGGATATCGAGTTATTCAGCGTTTTAGTCCGCCGTTAGAATGACGGCAGTGTACATGAGCATTGCGGTCACTAACAAACTATAGTCATTGAGCTGAGACAAAAAAGGAAACAGATTGTGTTAATTCTCACTCCAGATAAATCATGATTTTTAAACCTTTGTTACTTATAGTATAACAAATTAGACCAATCTCTAAGTCAAGGCATTCACGACAAATTATAAAATCAATCAATATTCTATAAACTATATAGATTGGTAGTCGACTCATTCTGATTCATCAATTACTTGTTATTAATTGAGCAGTTGAGATGAATAGACACCCTAAAAATCCATGATGTATAAAGGCTGGATATGGAATCAGGACATGAGAGAACCAAATGGCCATTTCTATGTATCTCCCTGGATTAAGAGAGTCTTCTAAACGTCTAGCCTCGACACCCAGGCTTTCATTTTCGTCCACATTGCCCAAAAACGGAAAGCCTAGACTAATTTGTTACCGACAGTGGCCTAGGAGTGGGAGTCAACCTTTCAGGGTGGGCGTCGCTCCAAATGATGTGACGGGGAGGGGCCGGGGATGACGACACGTTGGTGAGGTCCAATCATATCAGCTCATCTGCCGTCGAAAAAGCAAAGGCACCCCTACCCCCCAGGCCAAAATCATTTCAATGTTAGGCCAGGCTACTTAAACACCCAAATTGTACATGATAAAAACAAGACATTACAATTAGGAATTGTGTAAAAACAAAAAGAAGAAAAAGCTTATTTTGTAGCTGCAGTTGAAGCCAGCAAGCTCAACTTTTGGATTGCAGCTTCTCAGATCTTGTAGCAGCTACAGTACACATATAGAGGCATTGCCTTTACATCTTTATGTCGTTGCCGTCTTGAAAATGAATGCTAGTCTGTAGCTCTGCGTCTGCTGGTGTGAACACAGCATAATGTTGCCAGTTAATCTCCCTCCCGTGCTCCTACTGTCTTTCTGTCTCTTTCTCTTGCTCTCCACTCTCTCTTCTCGTAGCAACGCGTTTTGTTTTCCACCCTCCTCTGTATTGTTTATACTCTTCAAGGCCTGGGTCAATTGTATTTCCACTTTCAGTAGATTTGTGTCTCTAACTATTAATTTGATTCCCTTACCCTCGGCACGGTACACTCAGTCATTCAGGTGTTCTTGCCTGTGTTGCCATTACTGTACTGTCAGTTTCATATCTGTGTTAACATTATCCACAGTCGCTACAACCTTATACTATAATGAACTATCCTTGACCATTCTCTATTGTGTAGACTTGGGACTAATTCACATGATGAATATTTTAACTTTAACTTAAAATATTCATCATCGGAATTAGCACAAGTCTACACAACTAGAGAACGTGGAAGATTAATGGTCATTTTGATCTGTGTGTCCGTTTTGTTTCCCAAATCCAGCAAGGAAATGTGGACCAAAAGCAAAATAAATCTTTAGTTCTGTGGGGCTAAAATGTCCTCAAATGGTGGTCTGTGGCTCAAATGCTGAATAAATAGTGGGCCCTGGTATCAAAAAGGTTGAAAACCACTGCCCACAGGCATCAGATTGTAACCACTGCTGCACCGTCAACACATGTACTGTACGTACATCCATCACCTCCTTAGTTCCTCCTTGCCTGCATGTATGCCAGCTTTCTTTATTCTCTCTCTCTCTCTCTCTCTCTCTCTCTCTCTCTCTCTCTCTCTCTCTCTCTCTCTCTCTCTCTCTCTCTCTCTCTCTCTCTCTCTCTCTCTCTCTCTCTCTCCTTGCTTGCTGTATCCTTTGCCAAGGAAACGAGCAGAATGTGCAGCTAATAGGATCATTCAGCACTTGTCAGAGCAGACAAATCAAGTTAAGGATATCAGACGCATCCTTCTCCCCTCCTTCTGTCTCCATCTCTCACCTTCTTCATATTCACACACATTCTTCTTCCCATCCTTTCTCTCTCTCACATTTTTCTACCACCCTCATCCTTTTTTTTTTTTTTACCGCATTTCGTCTTTCTTTCTGCCTTTCTCTTCCTTCTTTCCATGCCTATCTCCTTATTTCTCTACCTGTCTCATCGCTTACATTCCTGCAGTCTTCTTTCTCTATTTCTCTATTTCTCTATCTCTCTCTCTCTCTCTCTCTCTCTCTCTCTCTCTCTCTCTCTCTCTCTCTCTCTCTCTCTCTCTCTGTGTGTCACTCTTTAGAATCCTTCCTTTGTGCACAAGGAAATCGTGTCTCACAGCTCCATGTGCACTGGGTTCACGCTCACGATGAGCCGACTTTACTGCACCTATGCTGTCTAAGCATCCACATAGAGCTATGGTTATTCATGTGTATATGTGTGTCAGAGTTTGCACATTGTAGCCAATCGAAATGCAATGTCACAGAGCGGTGTGATGCACTACTGTGACTGTAACATGCAAAATGTATATCCAGTGTCAGTACTAGGACTTATGTTGCACTAAGCCAGATTACTTTATGTCAGTGGTTTTCAACCTTTTTCATACCAGGGCCAACTATTTATTCAGCATTTGAGCCACACACCACCATTTTATGACATTTTAACCCCACAGACCCCAAACTAAAGATTTATTTTGTTTTTGTCCACAATACCAGGCTGGATTTGGGAAACCAACCAGTCAAACATACAGATCAAAATGACCATTAATCCTCTACTTCTGGGATGGGCGCTAGCCCTCCTGGGCTCCAGGGTTGAAATGTATGCTGAAAATGGTTCAACTGGGTGCTCTGTCAGATCAAAATGTAGAGGCTAGATCTATAAAGAACTACACACATCGTATTAAGTTATCCTCATCATTTTGTAGAGTCGGCCTCAGCTCTTTGCTCTGGGTCCCTACTATAGAGTGTGGTGAGTGACTATATAAGGAGTTCCTCCCTGTCCCCAATGAAGCAAAAAACAAACAAAAAAAAAAACAGTTTGGGCATTCGGGGAAAAGCCTTTTGTCCAAACAGGACGAGAGGGGGCCTTACTCCAAACGGGATTGGAGGAACTGCCCACTGTAGAGTGTGTACTTGTGCACATCTTGTTACCGGGAGTAATTGGAGGGTTTTTCCAAAATCACCCAAATCCCTGAATGCTCCTTTAAACAGAGAAAAGAACCCCCCCCCCTCCCCTCCATGCAGTGATTCCAAGTCAGCTGGTCATTAAGTCGTCACCGTCTGACAGGAAATCACTGATTAACTCATTATGTGCCTGACTGTAGTACTACTGGGCTGTACATGTTGATGTTCTGTGACAGGCGTCTGACACTAGATCTATCACATCAAAGAGGCCCTGGAACCCAGCCAATCCGTTGATGGACGTTAAGTTATACGGAATATACTGTACTGCGAAACACAGTGGGAGACAAATTGCCAAAAAAAGGAAAAATAAAATACGAAATGCGATAAGCTAAGAAACAGCCAAAATGGAGGTTGGAATTATGCAGCTTGGACTCCTCATGCATCCACACTGGGACGACATGGCCTGGCAAGGCTACTTACTTACTCAATCATCAAAGTTGCCTACCACTGAAAATGCTGATTAAGTCTTTGGCTATCACACAGTAAAGATGATAACCTAATATAATGTGTGTAGTTATTTATAGATCTAGCCTCTTCATTTTGATCCCACAGTGCAATCCAGTTTCCCCCCTGGAGCCCATGAGGGCTAGCCTAGCGCCCCCGACCCACAAAACATGTCCTCTATGCAGCCAGCCCAAGAGCGGTATCCCCCACTGGCCGTGTGGCTTTGTGCTCAATAACTGGTCCCAAATCTGTGACGCAGTCACTGACACCAGTGGGTGTCAGCGTCACTGGCCAGTGTGTGGACCAACAGACCATATATACACTGTATGGGGATCAGCCCAGAGGCACTTTGAGACTGGGAGTGTAACTGACAAGCTGAAGGTTGATCAATGACATCTGACACAGCGAGAACCCTCTCGTCGATCACACACCTTAGGTGGATGGGGCAGGCGTGACTGTGTGTGTGTGTGTGGGGGGGGGGGGGGTGCATGTGTGTGTGAGCGAGAGAAAGAGAGCGGGTAAGAAGAAGTATACTTATGATCAATTAAACTGAAGCCAGTGACAGAGGAAAGTGGATAAGCTTCGTGTGTGTGTGTGTGTGTGTGTGTGTGTGTGTGTGTGTGTGTGTGTGTGTGTGTGTGTGTGTGTGTGTGTGCGTGTGCGTGTGCGTGCGCGTGCGCGTGCGTGTGTGTGTGTGTGCGTGTGTGTGCGCGTGTGCGGTGCACACGTGTGTTTTAGTGCTATACCAAGAGTCAAGGGGAATGAGTACGTTGTTGCAGCATGGAGGTATACCTACAACCAGTCAAGGTGGCCTGGATGTGAAAACTCCTCGCGAATTACAAATGAAATCATTAATTCCCTCCTCACCACCAGTGCTGGTCCCGTTACTTTAAAAAAGTAATTAGTTATAGTTACTCACTACTTCTTCCAAAAAGTAACTGAGTTAGTTACCCAGTTACTCTAAAATAAAAGTAATTAATTACCAAGAAAAGTAACTATTTCCGTTACTTTAACCAAAAGGTGTTGTATGTCAAAGAGTTTGAAATTTTCAGAGCAATATGTTCAATATGTTTATAGTTAAAGTATGCAGGCACTACTGCACTAGTAGGCAATACTAGGCATTGGTATGGTTAGGTATAGTTAAGGTACAGTATTTCCCCCCTCTTTTGTTCATGTCTCACAGACACATTATTTTCAAATATTAATAATCTTAACTAGTGTACTAGTAATAAGTCTTGATGCAGTTTGTGTCAGGCACAGCTGCCACAGCATGCTCTTATTCATGGGTCAGTGGGTAAGCAGAGCCATGCATAATGTAGCCTATGCCTTGCGTTCTCAAGGCAAAAAAATACCCCGTTCCCCGACCAGTAGAGTATAAACAGAGTTACGACATCTCCGTTCACTTCCATGGAAAGGTCTAATGGCGGCTGCTCTACATAGACTCCTATTGAGCACGGGGGCACTTTGTCCCTATTCAGGCTGCATGAACAGCGCCCAGGCGCCCAGTTTCTGACCCCTCAATGTCGCATTTCTGATATTAGATGGCTTTTCCTGAGAATCCCTATACGTTTTAGTCTACACTGTTGTTCCTGCCGTCGTGTATTTAGCCCCTCTAAAGTTATTTAAATGTTATCCTTTATCGCACGTGTTTTGGACCTGCTACCATGGAATACTGTAACTCTTGTTGGGGAATTGAGGATTTATACTGGACCACACTTTTTTACGTGACAACGTTACAAACGCATGGAGGGCATCAGAGACTACAGACAACTCTCTAGTAAGAACACTTTTACAGTACATTTGGGTGGAAGAGATTAAAGCAGGTGCTGCTGTAGCAAGTGTAGAAGAACATTAGCGCGCTACTACAGCGTGCGCGCGCACACACACACACACACACACACACACACACACACACACACACACACACACACACACACACACACTCCGTTGCTGCTGCTGCTGGTCCTCAGCAACAGCGTGCACGCATGCTTCATTACACAGCGGAGCCCAAGTCGACCCCAAGTCGAACCGAAAAGTCAAGTGCTCGTTTCTTCCATTCTTCTAGCTATCTTCCTTCATGAGAGTAACGACCTGTATTCGACTGTCAGCAACGGCAACGCCGTTATAGATATGGGGAAAATAATTAGTTAGATTAGTCCGTTTCTGAAAAAACAACGGCACTACGAAACGCCGTTTATTTGAACGGCGTTATGTCCAGCACTGCTCACCACATGAAAGTCATTAGGACACACGCTTGGCTTATCTTGTACTCGCTTTGTGTGTGTGTGTGTGTGTGTGCGTGTGCGTGTGCATGTGTGTGTGTGTAGGGGGGCAGGGGCGTTTTTGCGATTAGGCAGACTAGGCAGTTGCCTGGGGCACCATGGGGGGGGGCACCAGACATGCTCCAGACATGCTTTTTTTTACTGCATTTTACTGTGTCTGGCATGGGTATGACGTCACAGGAGATTTTCCCTGGAGCCCCCCTTGCCAAATTGCTTAGAAACGCCACTGTGTGTGTGTGTGTGTGTGTGTGGGGGGGGGGGGGGGGGGGGGGGGGGGGGGGGTGTCATGCGTGCATTTGTGTGTTGCCTGTGTGTGTTTGTGTGCCGGTGCCATGTTAGTGCTGATGTGCGTGCGGGTATGTATGCGTGGAGATTGAAAATGCAAAGAAAGAAGGAAGACGGAGACCAAAATAGCGACGGAGAAGAGTGATGTTGTGCCGTTTAATGTCACCACAAACCATCTGCTGTTTGTGTCGTCCTCAGCCGAGGATAGTGCAAATGTCCTCGCCCAGCACGTCTGGGCCTGTCAATCACTCACGTATTGTTCCGACCGCTCCGTAATCATTCGTGACAATTGCAATTATGGTGAATAATAATCAAAGCTCGAGGGGTGTCAACGTTGCAACGCGCGTTGAACTTCGTTTATTCTACACTATCCCCACGTATTGTATAGAATAGTATAAAGCAATTAAATTATGCATTGTGGCAGTATTTGTGCACCTATTGTTCATGAAGCCTATATGAAAGCCTCACAATGACGATGTTCGTTGCAGTTATATATGATCGACAAGTTTAGCTTCAACCAAAAAGTCACACCAACGTGTGGTTGCTAACCAAACAAACTCACCTGACGGTGTGGATGTAACATTTCCCAATTGGGGGGCAGGAGAAAATGCTATGGGTGTGGCTTCACGCCACGGCCGATGAAGTCGCCCCATGCCATTTTTGGTTATGGGACTTTTATTTGGCAGTAAACACCAATAATAACATCAGTTGTTGTTGAAGTTGCAACAGGTTTGGTGGGGCAGACTGGGCATTTAGGGGGGCATGCCCATGCCTAGATCCGCCACTGCTTATAAAATCCAACGCTTCTTTAAAGAAACTATTTATCGTCGGTCGGTTTATTAGCCAGATTGATACGGTCACGAATCTCACGATTCACCACAGTGGGTGGGGGGGCTGCCATGTCTGTTGTTTGACACTGTTGATTGTCAGCACTAATGGCCAATGAGCTGCCCCTACCCAGATTTTCAATACTGGCGACACAGGAGGCAAGTGTCAACAGACTCTGAATTGCAGGGGAAAAATAAGGTAGTTTTTTTTTTAAAGACGGCAATTCAGGGCTCGTGCCAGGCAAGTCTGTATGTCAAACTGACATACAGACAGACTTATAGGTGTTTGAGACCGACAGCCTAGTCTGCCTAATGGCAAAAACGCCCCTGCCGACAGCCCTATAATAATCATGTTCCGGCGGGTACAAGCAAACAATGCTGGGCCGGTGCTGCTTCTCTGGAGGTCATGGCGGTGGAGGAAGATGACAGGCACCATGATGGTGTCCGGGGTCAGGCCTGGATGATGAGAGTGGATGGAGGTGTGTGAGAGCTGGACAGACGAGATGAGAGAGAGAGAGAGAGAGAGAGAGAGAGAGAGAGGGAGAGGGAGAGAGAGAGAGAGAGAGAGAGGGAGAGCAAAGCATGACTCTGGATGAGGCAGCTACAGTATAGAGCCGTCCCACTGGGAACCCTCTATACCACAGAGACACAGAGAAAAGAGAAAGGTCATCTTTACACAGACAGTATACACACACACACACATAAACACAGACACGCATACACCTGCAAGCCAGGGGCAGATGTAACATTTCCCAATTGGGGGGGCAAGCGAAAATGGTATGGGTGCGGCTTCATCGCCCGTGGTGCGAAGCCCAACGGGTGATGAAGCCGCACCCATACCATTTTTAGTCAAGTACAGCATCAATAATAACATCAGTTGTTGTTGAAGTTGCAACAGACACGCGTTGGTTGTGGTGGCACAACTTCGAATCACTTTAAATATAAGCACTTTAATTTGAAATATCTTGTTTTTTTGTTGCTTTGCATGCCATCGTGTTTGATGGGGCAGACTGGGCATTTAGAGTAGGCATTGCCCCCCCCTCCCCCCAGGCCCATGCCTAGAGCCGCCCCTGCTGCATGCACCCACCACATAGTGCACACACGCACGCGTGCGCCCATGAGAGCGTTGCGCCCGTTTCGCACTAATGATGATCATTAGTCACCGAGGCGGAGGGGCACAGGAGAGAGCAGACACCGTGAGATGCAGGACAATTACACGACAAGAAGCAAGCATTATGAATATCTCTCTCTTTGTGTGTGTGTGTGTGTGTGTGTGTGTGTGTGTGTGTGTGTGTGTGTGTGTGTGTGTGTGTGTGTGTGTGTGTGTGTGTGTGTGTGTGTGTGTGTGTGTGTGTGTGTGTGCGCGAGCACGGCGGGACCGCGTGGTGGAGTTCACTGTGAGCTCGGCTTTAATCTATAGCAGGGGTTTTCAACAGGTGGTCTGGGGACCACCAGTGGTCCCTGAGAGGATTCCAGGTAGTCCCTATAGGCTAAATGATGGAACGTTGGTTAACCTGATGTAACTCTTTGAGAGTGTACACATGAACCTGTTTTTATGTTCACGCTCTCAAGATTTAAAATATTCATCATCTAAATTACCCCAAGTCTACACAATTAGAGAATGTCGAAGAATGGTCATTTGGCCTGGAATTGTGGACAAAAGCAAAATAAAGCTTTTTGTTTTGGGTCTGTGGGACAAAGTGTCCTCAAATGGTGGTCCCTGGTTGAAAACCCCTGATCTATAGGGATCCTATGTCCCTCGAGTTCGTTCCAATGAACAGTTTAATCAGTTGAGCTATAGGAAAAGTGAACACGGTTGGGAAATTGCAGGAAGAGGACATCGGGGTTCTGTTAAACATTCAATCAGCAGCGCAAAGACAGCCATTACCAGAAAATCAATGGGAAGAATTTGCCCTTTTCACTAGTAGAGTAAAGCTTGACCAGGAAAACTTGACCTGAATAGCAACAGTTGCTATAGCTATTTGGACTGGCATTGGACAGTGACTAAACTCCGGCCCAAAGCGGGGGGTTTTGAGGAGGGCTCATTGGTGGAGGACATTTATGTCATGGGGCAATTGACATTCAAACACTGGCTCGGGGGCGGATGTAACATTTCCCAATCGGGGGGCGGGGGTGGGGGGGCAGGAGAAAATGGTATGGGGACAGCTTCATCGCCCGTGCTGCTTCATGCCACAGGTGATGAAGTCGCACCCATACCACTTTTATTAGGCAAGTACGAAGTATAAGCATCAATAATAACATCAGTTGTTGTTGAAGAACAGACACGCAGCATGCATAAAGCTAAAGGTCTGACTCAGAGAGTTTTCTTTGCTGTTGGTTTAGTGGTGACACAACTGTACTGTAGTTAGTTAGCAGTAGTAGTGTTTCAAATCATTTTAAATATAAGCACTTTAAACTCTTTCCCTGCCAAGGACGAGTTTGGACGAGTTAGACCCGCCTCCAAAACAAAATGGCCGCCATTTTTTGTATATATTTAAAAAAAGTCAGAGTTTTAATTTGAAACATCTTGGGTTGTTTTGCATGCCATCGTGTTGGGTGGGGCAAACACGACATTTAGGGGGGCATTGCCCCCCATGCCCATGCCTAGATCCGCCCCTGCAGGGGCTACGGGAAGTGAAAATAGACAGTATACAAGGAGGGAAATGGAAGTTGACTGAACTAATCGGAAGGGAAAGACCTGTGGCCTTGTTTTTGTGGATGTTTTTTTTCTTTTCTTAGTGAACACACATGTTTCGATATGACTGCTTTTGCCTTCTTTTTTTGCTTATAACATAAGATCCAGTTTGATAAAACTGGTACAATTTCACCAGCCAGAAGTTACTACAGGTACATTCCATTATAGAGGCTGTACTCTGATCATCTCAATCTCGAGATGAAAATATTTGAGAAATAAACTGCCCTAAAAATATTTCCCAAACCCCGGTTGCATTTCAAACACCTGCCGCGTGTGTGCTCTTTGGGGCATTGCCTATGCTCCCAGTTTTACCTCCCCGAATATATAGCCTTGAAATGTGGTCCGTCGTCACATTTTGGACGGAGGAACAATCTCCCTGCAGCACCTGGGCCAGCGCTCCCCATCTGACAGGCTTTTCCATTAAAACAGAATTGTGGCATTTCCACTGTATTGCTGACACCACACAGCAGGCATGAATTCTAATGGAGATTAAAAATCAAAGCTGCCGGTGTCACATGAGACTCTGGGAACCGTGCGCATGCTTGGTGTGTGTGTGTGTGTGTGTGTGTGTGTGTGTGTGTGCGTGTGCGTGTGTGTGCGTGCGTGTGCGTGTGATGTGTTAAAGCACAGCTTCGTCGGGGGAATAAGCAAACCCAGATTGGGCAGGGAGTCCGTCCGTCCCTCTCCATCTTCCCCCTGCATCTCGGGGCTGAGATAAGACGCCTTCGGATGCGAGAAGAAAAACCGCGCCGCCGCATTATCTGTCTCCCTGTCTGTCAAGAAGACATCCATTCACACATCGGTATTATGGCCGACGCACCCACGGGCATATAAATAGTAGATGCTATACAACATGCATGCAGGCCGCGGAAGGGCAGCGATGCAGGAGGGCCCAGAGTTGTTGTTGATGTTGTTGTTGTTGTTGGCTATAGACCGCCCTCGCACGCCGCAAAAATACTGTATTTACGTCACGCAATGAGTACATAAAGTACATAAAGATGCAACGCACATGCACTCACTCACCCAGCCAGGACACATACAGTGCACATGCCAAAACAAAACACACTGAACAGATTTAAAGGTGAAAACTCGTGTTTTAGCACTCCATCATTAATATTTAGCACATTGTCTACTAGTGCAGAGTAAACATGGAACTGGAAAATAACATCAGTTGTTGTTGAAGTTACAACAGACGCGCGGCATGCATAAAGCTAAAGGTCTGACTCAGAGAGTTTTCTGTTTTCAATGATGAAATGCTGTTGGTTTACTGGTGAGACAATTGTAGTTAGTTAGTTAGTTAGTTAGTTAGTAGCAGTAGTAGTGCTTCAAATACTTCTAAATAGCACTGAAATATCTTGGGTTGTTTTGCATGCCATCATGTTTGGTGGGGCAGTCTGGGCATTTAGGGGGCCATTGCCCCCCCACGCCCGTGCCTAGATCCGCCCCTGACTGGATGGATGGATAGTGGGGGGACCACGCTGTGTGATTGTCTGCCTCCTCCTCCTCGTTCACCTTCACCCGGCACGTCCGGGACGGAGGGAGGGAGTGTTGCATTGTTGTCCTCCGACATCTGGCGGCCACTTTCCTCCTCCTGTTGTTTTGTTCGCCTCCCCTTCCTCTCACGGAAGGCTCCAGCGTTCCTCCACTTTCTTTCCCCCCTGGCAACGCCACCCCTGCATACCTACCTCACCGTGTCTTAGTCTGAACGTCGGCGTCTCTATACCGCAGTTCCCGGCGGCGTATTCCGATACCGCGAAGCCACCCGCAACGCCGCAGATACTGTATGCTACCCAGAGGGGCCCATTAGCGCACCTCTATTTCGGGTTCATACGCGGTACGAAGGTGGCTTTGGTATGCAGATGAAAGGAGATGTCTCTCTTAGAAATGCTTTAGCGTCGTCTCTCGAAAGCACAGCCAGGCTGCAGTAATGGCCCACAGGGAAATGCATCCGACTATCGTCGCAAAAGTAACAATAGCTTTCTGAGGCGTGCGTGTGGGCTGGGACCACTCTCTGTGGACGGAAGACTTGGTTGATAGCTACCAAGCCGTACACCCACGCCCCCTTTCATTGCAGATGTGAGGCACTCGTGTATACATTATTTACGTCCTGCCAGTCCACCTGCCTTGATCAAGCTGACTGGCACGGCAAGCACACTATTGTGACTGAGACAGAAATAGAAAAATAAAAGATTAAACGGCCACACGCGCTGTCGCCCCTTAAAAAGTGGGACAGCACAAACAAAGAGAGACCACACGCAGGTCTCCTATGACTCATAGAGGAGCTAGAACACGGGTATTGGACTATATTAGGCCGGGGGCCAGGTAGGATGATGTGTGTGTGTGTGTGTGTGCGTGTGCATAGTGTGCACGAAGCGTGGAAATTTTAAAGTTCTCAAAATGCATTTTGTGCTCAAACACAAATATTTATGGACATGCAGTGTAATACATTAATACATTAATACATTTGTGCACAGTAATGAGCAGGATAATATGCAACTACTGCCATTATGGTAATCTCACACTTCATACAATACACCATACCTGTAACTTTCATTAGCCCTAGAAAAAGAAAAAAAAATCTTCTTTGTTTAAATACCTCTGCCAGCCACTATAGGTTGGCTATAGGATATTCAACTGGCCATCGGGGCGCCAGTTGAATATCCCTGAGTTGTTGTCACATGCAAGTACAGCAACATACAGGGCATCATACACGGGCAGTGATAAATGCCTGCATTATCACAGAGGTTCCACTTGTCCCCATCGCCTGATGACTGGACGATAATTGCTCAGCGTGAATAAAAAGCTTACCAGAATTGAGAAAAAAATTAAAACGCGGGCATGTGCACGTGACCAAAATCAATGGACGCCCCTCGTCACATGCTGCCTTTATCGTGGAGCATTTTTTAAAGCATAAAACACTGGTCCCGTTGAAAATGAACTTGAGTGGTTTATTACTCTCTGTGTGAAAAGACTTTATTATTTACTTTATTTGTTATTAAAACAGGACGTAACCATCACTATCTGTGTCCAGGGTAACCCATGGACACAGATACTGTATGTCCAGGGTAGCCCAGTTGGTAGACCCCTCACCACAAGTTCATGGGTTCGATCTCGGGCACTGCCATCTCAGTGTATGAGTAGACTAGCTGGGGTGCAGCAAGCCGTTGTTCTGCTTCCTTCTTGATACGGTCAGACTCTTAACTTCCTGTGTGTGTGTTTGTGTGTGTGTTTTCTCCAGGGTACTTCCTGGAGCTGCTGAACCGCTCGGAGGTGGCCCTGCAGGAGACCTTCTCCTCGGCGTGGGGCGTCCTGTACACCCAGAACGCCCAGGTCTTCTCGGACCTGTTCATGGAGCTGAGGCGCTACTGCCGCGGCTCCAACGTCAACCTGGAGGAGGCGCTCAACGACTTCTGGGCCCGGCTGCTGGAGAAGCTCTTCAACCAGGCCAACAGGCAGTCCCTGGGGCCTGGCATGACAGGTACTGTACACAGCATCACCACCGCAAAAACACACTAGCCTGGGGTGGGCAGCCTGATACCCTGCCATTGCATTGGATTTGTTCTGTCAGTCGCTACTCAGTTTGGAAAGTGTCATATCTCCAAGCAAGGTAGGCGGGACTTCTAAAAAGGGTGAAAACCAGGGGCAGATTTAGCCAGTCGTACTAGGCTGGGCTGGAAGAATGGCAGGGTGGGCAACCCTATATGAAGCAGTGGTTTTCAACCTGGGCCCACTGTTTATTCGGCAATTGAGCCACAGATGACATTTTAGCCCCACAGAACTCAAATAACTAAAGACGACCAGTGGTCCTTGAGAGGGTTCCAGGTGGTCCTCAGGCTAAATGATGGGAAGTTGGTTAAACAGATGTAACTCTTTGAGTGCGTAAAAATGATCTCTCTCAAGAGTTAAAATATTATATACCGGTATACATATATACATATATATTTATCATCTAAATTAGCCCAAGTCTACAGGATTAATTCGATCTGTATGTTTGGCTGTTTTGTTTTTATGAAATCCAGCCTGGTGTTGTGGACCAAAAAAAACAAAAGGAATCTTTAGTTTTGGGTCCTGTGGGGCTAAACTGTCATCAAATGGTGGTCTGTGACTCAAATGCTGTGTAAATAGTGGTCCCTTCAGTGGTATCAAAATGTTTGAAAACTTCTGATGCAGACGTATCAGCAACAACTTCACAGTAACAGTAACATAGTGATGTTATGATATGAGACTGAGAAGTGAGTGACAAAACAAATCCACACTCAGGCTGTTAGCCAGTCTACCACAACACCTGCTTTGTTCTTTATGTTTTAGCTCTGTTAACAGATGTTCCATCTACTGTTATACAGATGTTAGATGTTACTTACTGTATGCTTCTTGATGATTATGTCTATGCAGCCGTATTTTGATGTGTTGCCATATGTTGCTCTTGGTTACCGTGAATCGCTCTGGACAGGGGCGGATGTAACATTTCCCATTTGGGGGGCAGGAGAAAATGGTATGGGTGCGGCTTCATCATCCGTGGCGCGAAGCGACACGGGTGATGAATACCATTTTCGATTACAGGACTTTTATTGGGCAATTAAGCATCAATAATAACATCAGTTGCTGTTGAAGTTGCAACAGACACGCAGCATGCATAAAGCTAAAGGTCTGACTCAGAGTGTTTTCTGCTTTCAAAGATAAAATGCTGCTAGTTAGTTAGTAGCAGTAGTAGTGTTTCAAATCATTTTTAAATATAAGCACTTTGAATTTGAAATATCTTGGGTTATTTTACATGCCATCATGTTTGGTGGTGCAGACTGGGCATTTTGGGGGCCATTGCCCCCCCCCATGCCTAGATCCGCCCCTGGCTCAGGATGAAAGAGCATCTGCTAAAAGCCTAAATTGTACTATTGAAGTACAAGTAAAAGTATTGTACTGTACCTACGCAGGGCCCACCCAGCTCTGCACCTGTAGTCACTGTAGTCACAGTACTGTCTGGGCCAAAAACAGGAATACAAAATCTGTCTGGAGTCACAAATATATTTAAAATCGTACTATACTTTGATAGGCTATATTAGCCTATCCATATGATGCTTCATATTTATAGTTGCAGGCTATAATGCAAATTTTGTTGACAGAAATGTTTATTCTAAAATACATGTTTTACATGAAAAACTTAAAGTTAACAGAGTCAACTTTTAGCCAAAAATCTAAATGGATATATAACTTTATTTTTTTTGCCTATTTCCCCTCCACGTTGCTTCTACGTTGGTGCTGCAGCTGTTCCCCTGCAGACAGGCACTTGCTTCATCCTGCAGACAGTTCAGAACTTTGTTTGTTGTAGATTCTGTTTTTAAATCTTTAGTGTGTACAAAACACAGTGTTTGTAGACACTACAGTTGCCTCTATTACCTTTAAGGATGTACTGTATGTGTCACGATTGGCCTGCTACTATAGCAACTATAAATTAATAGATGAGGAGAAAATATGGATTAAATGTAGTTTAATTGTCACATGTTTTTTAAAGGTATGGGGTCTCTAAGGAGGGGCTTAAGAGCCACATGTTGCAGAGCCCTGACCTATACGGTATGTGGGGTGCGAATAATGGCCAACGCTCAATCGATCGGCTGCTTCTGATCAATCAAAATGCTGAGAGTTGATCGGTGAGCAGTCGTCCGCTCTCCAGTTACCGGGCACTCTCCATTCACTGGGCACTTTTAATAGATTACAAACAATGCAGAACAGCAGTGAAAATGCTAATTTGTTCATTATCCTTTTTTTTTTACTCGTGTTTTGTCACCGTGAAAGAGCAACGCGCGGCGAGTATCGACGCGACCCTTTCCTCTGCCTCCCCCATTGTGAGAGGCTCCCTCTAATCTGAATTTCAATCCATGAAGCCGCCTGCTCTTTTCTGGGTTGAGTTTATTTAAAATTCCAATCTATATTTAAATGCGCCCATCACGGAGGAGATTCTCTCTGCTGGTTGTGGTGGTGTTTGCAGGGGAGGACTACCTGGAGTGCGTGTCCAAGCAGACGGAGACGCTGCGGCCGTTCGGCGACACGCCGCGCGACCTGAAGCTGAAGGTCACGCGTACGTTCGTGGCGGTGCGCTCCTTCCTCCAGGGGCTGGTGGTGAGCGGGGAGGTGGTGCGCAAGGTGTCCCAGGTAAGGCCTCCCAAAGGTCGCTCTGGTTCAGAGAGGCCTTTCATGTTCTCGGGTTCTTTGTCAGATTCGTTCTACCTATCACAGGGGTGTCAAACTTGGGCCAAAATTTAAAACCGAACAAAGCCACGGGCCAAGTTTGAACAAACTAACCTTTTAAAGGGGAATTCCACCCATTTTCAAAAATTTCCTGAGAGGGTACAAATGTGAACCAAATGGACCCTAGCAGGTCCATTTGGTTCCATTTGTACCCTCTCAGGAAAAATTGGTCTGAAAGAAAAATCATTAACATGGTGAAATGCATCTTGGTGATGTCAGATCAGATGTATTTCACCATGTTAATGATTTTTTCAGACCTCCATTTTTAGGTAATACAGAACTGGGGGAACTTTTTTTTATCATGTCCACACAACATCTCTAAGGTATATTAATGACATAAAAATGTTGAAAATGGTTGGTCTTCCCCTTTAATTTGATAATGTCAGAGTTTGACACCCATGACATCAGAACGAGACGCCGTTAACACAGTGTTTTACATTCCAGGGATGTGCGATGTTGATATTTCTGCCGTTATTCCCATGTGCCAACTCCTAGTTTCTGATACCGATGCCAATGTACTGTATGTGCCTTCAGTAGTTTCCATCAAAAGTGGTTGACTCCATAACTGCTCCTTTCCAGGTGCCCTCCAGTGCTAATACACTAGAATACCGGCCATCCACCCCAATTATAACGCTCTTTCACTTTTGTTTCCTCTTCTGGGGTGAAGTGTTGTTTTTGACATGAACAGACAACGTTAGCATTAGCTGGTACTCTTTGGCTGTCAATACAAACAGCCGGATGTCGCCAGCCATGTGAGAGAAGGACAAAAGTAGAACTCAAAGGATAGGCACCAGTACATTTTGAGATACCAGGCTTAGAAAGTAGTGCTTTTAATGGAAGTAAATGGAATTGGGTTTGCATTGTCTCAGGGGACTGCGAGCGCGAGGAACCTCACATAAACAATAAAAGGTTGATAGAACGTTGGCACATTGATCTATATAATAAACAGTTACCTACGGCAGTGTCTGTACAAAGCAACGCAAGATACTTATAGATTAGCTGTAGCTTATCTGCAAATGTATTCATAGATTGCAGCCAAACAGAGGTGACATGACATGATGCCGGCCTATTTGACAGTGCATAAACGTAAATTGCCTTGATGCCTGTAATGAGTGTGAACAAGCATCAGCTATAAACAGAAGGACATTCTCTCTCTCTGAAAGCCCCTGAATATGATGGAATGTGATGTATCGTGAGGCCTACAATATTGGACATCCATATTTTACCTTATCTTATCGAACTGTTGGATAGAATGCCCCACATGTTTAGCTACAGTATGGCTCTCCTCTCCTCTCCTGTACCATTTTGTCATTGGTATCCATATTTTTGTCTGCCTGCATTCCTCTGTGTCCTCAGTGCACATCACATTCTGGCACACACACACGCACCCACCCACAGACACACACAGACACACACACACACACACACACACACACACACACACACACACACACACACACACACACACACACACACACACACACACACACACACACACATTTCTATAAACGCATGCATTACACACTTTTTCCTATCCATCTGTGGGTGCAGTAAAAGGCAATAGCAGATCGATGCCGGTGGAAGCAAGAGGCTCCATAAAGCACGGCCCGGGGCTCAGGCAATCAGCTCCTGCAACAGCAGTTAATGTCAGGCGCTGCGCTGAAAAATGTCCCCCAAGGCTGTGGGGAGGGTTAATGTCAGCGCACCCCATGAGAAATGTGCCCCCTCTACGTATAAGAAAAGAATAAAAAAAAGAAGGCGAAGATCAGAGTGCCACTGAGGAATCTTCCCCACATCAAAAGTGTGTTGTGTGTGTAAGTGAGTGAGTGTGCGTGCGTGCGTGCACAACTCTTGCGTGCTGGTCTTGGTATTGGTGCACTGGTGAATAATGTCCCCCGTCATGCTCTGGGCAGAGGGGGAGCGTTGAGAGCAGCGCACCCAGGAGAAATACACCCATCCTTTGAGCGGACAAATGGTTTATAATGCTGCACCTGAGAAGAATATTTGGCGTTCTCTTCGCGGATGAAATATGGGGGGAGCCTGGGTGTATGTAAGCAAGAAAGAAAGGGAAAAGAGATGGGGGGGGAAAGCCTGGAAGTTGTACTACGTTGGGAGTCTCTGTTTAAAGATTAAGCTCGCGTCAGTGTTTGACTGCAGGGGCCCACGTCAACTGGATGTGTGATCAGAGAAAAGCCCTTATAAAATCCATATCCGTTTACTCCATGTGTGTGTGTGTGTGTGTGTGTGTGTGTGTGGTGTGTGTGTGTGTGTGTGTGTGTGTGTGTGTGTGTGTGTGTGTGTGTGTGTGTGTGTGTGTGTGTGTGTGTGTGTGTGTGTGTGTTTTTAGCTCTGCCGCCGGTAGAGTGCTAAGCCTTAAAGCAGTGGTTTTCATCTACTGGTCCGAGGACCACCAGTGGTCCTTGAGAGGGTTCCAGGTGGTCTCCAGGCTAAATGATGGACAGTTGGTTAACCAGATGTACCTCTTTGAGAGCGTAAACCTGTATTTGGTTCCGGGTCTGTGGGGCTAAAATGTCCTCAAATGATGGTTCATGGCTTGAATGCTGAATAAATAGTGGGCCCTGGTATCAATAAGGTTGAAAACCACTGCCTTAAAGGAAGGTGGCCATGCGAAAAGAATGAAGATCCTGGTTTGTGCTGAATCTGGGTGCACATGGTCTGTTGAACGCTCTCTGGTGTTGTGGTAGTGGGAAGTACAGTGTTCTATTGCTTTAATGGTAAAATGGGTCCAAGCTTCCATGACGTGGCTCATAACAGGATAACACCCGACCAACTGGTTACTTATGACTAATGACTAATGATTACACAACGTAGATTTAATGTTTTTCCCAATGGCTGCTCCTGTATATCCACAAGGTATTTTGCATGTCGTTCTCTGACTTTCCTCAACTTGCTGCCTAGCAAAATTTACGGAACATCTTAACTGTATTCCATTTTGGTTCTACTTTGACGCGAGCGTTCCTGACTGAATAAATAAAGGGAGGGTGAAATAGCACCCTGAAATAGCATTAGTATCAGTGGTTGGCTAGCATAACCGGAGGACCTTGCACAGTGAGGGAATATGAAGGCTGTGCTGTGCTGCTTGGCCGCGGGGCTGCTGGCGCTGGAGCAGTGAGGAGCCTGCATTAGCATGGGCAGACGCACTAAGCTGGCATTTTCTATTCATGATTGGTGCCCTGTGGGCGTGCCCTCTAGACCTGCCAGAGTGGCTTACAGCCCCCGCAGCGCTCCGCAAGCCCACAAGGTGTTGAGCTGATAAGCAGTCACTTTCACTCTCTGCTTCTCTCTCTCTCTCTCTCTCTCTCTCTCTCTCTCTCTCTCTCTCTCTCTCTCTCTCTCTCTCTCTCTCTCTCTCTCTCTCTCTCTCGTCTGTCTGTCTCTCTCTCTCTCTCTCTCTCTGTCTCTCTCTCTCTCTCTCTCTCTCTCTCTCTCTCTCTCTCTCTCTCTCTCTCTCTCTCTCTCTCTCTCTCTCTCTCTCGTCTGTCTGTCTCTCTCTCTCTCTCTCTCTCTCTCTCTGTCTCTCTGTCTCTCTCTCTCTCTCTCTCTCTCTCTCTCTCTCTCTCTCTTTCTTTCTCTCTCTCTCACTCACACACGCAGGCACATATACTCGCACACAAGATCGCACACACACACAAACATGTTCCAGGAAGGGCGAAATCCAATAGCGACTATAGATCACGTTGCAATCAGGTTGCCTCCACTAGCGACCAGGTTGCACATTGGCTAGCGTCAAGGTCGTGACCACTTGCTTACTAAGTCGCAACCTGGTCGAGCTGGTCACGTATTGGACTACAAATGTTAAATGGTGCAGTTATATAGCCGCCTTTATCCAATGCATTTACCCGTTCGCACCCCTATAGCAGCAGAAACCATGCAAGACACCGGCCATTTCGAACCCGGACTCTGGGGGAGTCCGGGTTTGAACCGGCAGACTTGAGGTTATCATCTGGTGACTCTACCCCTGAGCCACTGCTGCACCGACTGCTTCTAGCCGAGGGGATGGCTTGACAACACTATGTTTAGGGTTAGGGTTACAGGGTTAGCAATTCGGGCACTGCTCCCTGCTTGCGGTTATGGAGGGCTTACACTGTAGTTTGTTTACTAGTCACGACCACAAACAAGTAGTCATGACCAAGTAAGAAACTGGTCGTCGGTCGCTAGTGGATCTCACCGTATCTCATGATCCTCGTATCAGATACACACGGTGCGACGCACACCTAGGTTTTTTCCAGGGGTCCAGGTCTGTCTGTCGCGTCCCCTTAGAGGGGCTCTGATCTCATTACGCCACGTATTTCCCGGCCAATGCCATTTTGTTTGGTTTCCTGAAGGACGCTGAGCGATGTGTTCATTAAACGAGGTCAGCTGGTGGTGGAAAAATGTATAAGTAATTAGTCCAGGAGCTTTTTGTACAAAATTACAAAATGTCATCGAATGCCCTCTCTATGAGGTCAGGGACTGCCTGCACACACACACACACACACACACACACGCACACGCACACGCACACGCACACACACACACACACACACACACACACACACGCACACAGACACGCACACACATGCCTCTGGAGGCGGCACTACAAGCGCAGAATAAATTGAACGATAAAGTACTCACTGAGCCAGGTTCTGTTAAAAAAAGAAATAGGTGTTTTTCAGGGACCCAGCAGGTATTCTGTAGCAGCAGAAAAGTGAATTTTCTCATTTCTGTGCGGCGGTCTGATCCCAGACCAGGTCTGTGTGGCACTGATTGATTGATACAGACGCAGCAGTGCTGTCTCAGTCCTCTGGTCAAGGTCACATCCTGGAGGTACTGAACTAAGTACATTTACTTAAAGGGGAAGTCCACGTATTTTCAACATTTTAATATGTCATTAATATACCTTAGAGATGTTGTGTGGACATGATAAAAAAAAAAGTTCCCCCAATTCTGTATTTCCTAAAAATGGAGGCCTGAAAAAATCATTAACATGGTGAAATACATCTGATGACATCATCAAGATGTATTTCACCATGTTATTGATTTTTCTTTCAGACCCCTTTTTCCTGAGAGGGTACAAATGGAACCAAATGGACCCGCTAGGGTCCATTTGGTTCACATTTGTACCCTCTCAGGAAAAACATTTACTTAAAGGGGAACTCCACCCATTTTCAACATTCCAATATGTCATTAGTATACCCCAGAGGTGTTGGGTGGACATGATGAAAAAGTTCCCCCCATTCTGTGTTCCCAATGGAGGTCTGAGGAAAACCACTAACATGGTCTTGAACCTCTTGATGACATCATCACCATGTTACTGGATTTCTTTAGACACTTCTTTTTTCTGAGAGTGTACAAATGGAGACAAATGAACCCGTTAGGGTTCATTTGGTTGCATTTGTACGCTCTCAGAATAAAATGTTGAAAATGGGTGAATTCCCCTTTTAAATACTGTCCTGCTTGTACAATTTCAACGCATATTACTGAGTATTACCAATATTGTACTGTACTAAAAGTACAATAATTTCATTTATTCAACAACTTTAGTTAATAGTTGTAGATTTGCGTCATTAAAAGAAATCCTTTTACCATTTCATATATGCACATTTTGACCATTTACAAGTTAGCCAAGCTCATCTTATTTTCAAGCTCCAGGGAAAAAGCCAGGAAAAATCTTGCCTGGAGCTCCAAATTGCTTGGAACGCCACTGGTGCCGATGCATACTTTTGTGCTTTCACTTAAGTATATTTTGATTTTCTGGAGTTTTTTTACATCGCAGTATGTAGAACTTTTTTGCAAAACATGTAAATACATAACACTTGCCCACACAGAGTCAGGCAGGAGGACCACAGGCATACACAGAGTACAGAGAAGCCAAGGAAAAACGACAAAGAACAGACATGTTTGGGCCCCCCGGCAAGCTTAGTATTTTTATTCACCAGTGCTCAGGCAGCTTCACACAGCCAGTCCTTGACCACCAGGGACGCAGCAGCACATAATACAGACAATCCTCTCTTCTGCTCCGTTATGCTACTACTAACTGTGTCTTTTCTACTCTCCTCTTCACTTTACATTATATCACGACCAGCCTCGGCTCTGTATGCCAACAAATCCATCATTTCTGTCAACATTGTTGAGAACTGTGCTCTGCGCTCTGCGCTCTCTCTCTCTCTCTCTCTCTTTCTCTCTCTCTCCCTCTCTCCCCCTCTCCTCAGAGTCAGAGTATAGCCTGCCCTGGTGTACTAATTAGGATCTTTAGCTTCCCCTGATCCGTCTCCCCCGTTGTAACTCTATCTTAAATTGATTGGCTCCTAATGAGACAAGCGCTCCCTATTTATAGCTCTTCATAGCCGGCTAATGGGTCAGGAGACTGGAGATGTTTACCACAGCCACCACGTCGCTGCAGTGTATAGAACAAGACATCACAGCCAGGCCACAGATGACCTCGCCATACTGGATTTCAATGCTTAGGGAACAGGGTGGAGGGACCATGTGAACACAGTTATTGCGGCCGAAATAAGTGTTGTGATTAATAATGTTATCAGGATAGCAAAAATTAATCTCATGCAGTGCACCATAGCATCCACACCATGCACTGTTAAATTAAATTATATTTAAACATCTGAATTACGTAATTTTCAAGATTCCAGACAATTAGTAAATGGAGAATAATTGTTATTCTGACCAACGTTTTGCCAGTTCTCTTTCCCAATTGCAGACAAAAACGTGAAAGTTCTTAGTTCACGAACCGTCAACTCAAACCTCAAATACTGTTTTCAAACATCATTAATAGCATATACAGGAAAACCTTCCAATTCTCCCCCTCTATTTTTCATTATAAGTACATTATTCTTAAAGACTATAATGATAAGTAACACCATCACCAACTATTTCAAAGCTCAAACTTTCTAGGGGGCCTTGAAATGGATTTTCAGTAATGGAACAATCACATTTAGACACGTGTAGATCTTGTTGAGTCGGTCATTTTGAAAGTAGCTCTCAAGTCAAAAAAGTGTGGGCACCCCTGGTTTAGATATACTGTTGGTCCCAATCTGAAAACCACACATCTTCAGACTCCATCTTAGCCCAACACTTGCAGTAGTACAGTCTGAATTAAGCTGACTAAAAAAGGTCTAAAAAGGCCTGTCAGCAACCCACAATGCAATACTTTGTTAAAAGGATCGCTGACTAATAAGATAAACATCACTTAAAACATTATACTTTTCCTGTATAACTAAAATAAACAAATAAAACACCAATGGCATCTTATTTCTTTCATAAATAGACAATATTTCACTCAACAGGAACTGCTCTTGTCGCAGGATGATGATGTCACGTGTGGTCTAGCTCTATGGAATATATGGATGAACATGCTCATGTGACATCATCATCCTGCGACCGGAGCACCTCCTATTGAGTGAAAGATTCTATTTATGAAAGAAATGAAAGTATTGAAGGTGTTTTTATCTGCATGTTTTAGTTATAAAAGGCAAGTATAGTGTTTTAAGTCATATTTGTCTTATTAGCCAGGGATCCCTTTAAGAAAATAATCCATTCATACGCTTTATTTTGCAGCATCAATGCCTCTATTCCATTTCACATCTATTATAATATTATCCTGGCTAAAGAAAGAATCAGCCGTTAACGCCTGATTCTTGTCAGGATATTAGTCTGGCATGTTTTACATTATAATGTAACATCAATTTCACTATTCGATTTTTGCCCTTCTATTATATGTAACATCTGAACCACTCTTACAATTTTCAGCAATGGATTGGGAGATTAGCTTGGCATTTTGACAGTAGCTCTCAAGTCAAAAAATGTGTGGACAGACACCCCCGTTCTGCAGGCAGATGAAAAATCTCAATTGATGTATCTTAGATAGCATTTATTCATGTAGACTTAGATAACAGTTTATGTAGACTTGTAGCATTTCATTTAAAATAGCACTGTATTGACAGTTGAGTTAGCCTGAAATCTGAATTCCTTACTGTCATGTTATTAGCTTATGTAAGTTGTCTATAATACCCTTTAAGGTTATTCTTTTAGCTGTGTGTGTGTGTGTATGTGCGTGTGTGCGCGTGCGTGTACACATGCATGCATGCATGCATGCAAATGCATCACTATGCCTTCCATGAACAGGGCGGAGATGACATGACCTTCCAGTCTTTATTAGAAAGAGGATGTTACAGTATTTAAATCAGGCTCTGTGGCAGTGGGTCAGCAGCAATGAAAGGCAACACACAATGACCGGAGCCTGTAGTAAAACACCACCATGCTGAGGTGTGTGTGTGTGTGTGTGTGTGTGTGTGTGTGTGTGTGTGTGCGTGTGCGCGTGCGCGTGCGCGTGCGCGTGCGTGTGTGTGTTTAATGCCTGTGTGTCCACAGACACGCACCACATAGTAAATAAATCAAACAAGCAGAACGACTAATCAAATTGCCAGAAAAGTGAAGGTTACGTTTGCATAAATATTAATATGCCAGACGATCTTTCCCCTTCGCAGTGTTCTCTCCTCTATTACGCTTCAGGCTCCACTAGTTGTGTCCTTTAGGTTTATTATTATTATTATTATTTTAATTCCATTTCTCCGCCTGCGTTGTGTGTTTGAAGGAAGTGGGTTATATGCTGGTACAGATCTGGTGGCTCTTGAGGCTTGGAGTCCAGTCTGCTCTGTGTAACTAATAAATGGGTGTGGGGGGTTGTTGGGGGGTATCTGGGTTCAATTTGTGAAATATTTATTTATTCCTATTTATTCCTTTGAGCGGAAAATAGCGAAAATAGCCAATTTACTCAGAGCTCAGAGCACACAACCTCTATGTCATGTGCTGTGACCTTGTACGATGTAGATAAATATTATTAAGGATGCACCGATATGCAAATTCATGGCTGATAGGATACCAATGTATGATACAAACAGTCATTGCAAAATGTCTGCTTATCAACAACATATAAACATTGGCTACTGACATCAGTTAAAGGTATAATAGGTAACTTTTCTTAAATTTGACATTCATTATGACTGGCATATTTGTCACATAACACATTCCCTGAATTTCAGCCCTCAAAGCCTGTCCTAAATATGTTTTCTATCGAAAAGTGACGGGGTACTGTGGTTCTCACGGTTCCCTGAAAAATGAAATGGGATTCGATCTAAAAACTAAGTAGATAAGTAGGATTCAATCTAAAAACTAAGTGGATAAGTAGGATTCGATCTAAAAACTAAGTAGATAAGTAGGATTCGATCTAAAAACTGCAGTACCGGCAGTGGCCACCAGTCAAAGTCACCTAGTGCCCCTTTACTGTAATGTTGGTTTTATTTGCTGGTACCGATAATAGCGACTATCAATATGTGGACTAATATATTGGTGCATCAATAATTATTATTGTCTATTTATTTGTTTGTTTTTAAGAGAACCATTGACAGATTTTGGCAATTAATGAAGACCATCTCTGTCAGCTAGAAAACCTCTAAAGGTGCATTCAGACTTGGACGGTTGGAGCCTTGTGATTACGTACAAAGTCAATGCAAAGTCGAGAAGTAATGTGAGCACCGTGAACACATGTGAGGCGACTTGGCGCAGCACTAACGGCATAAACCGAGGCTCATATTAAAATTAAAGTCTGAATGCATCTTATTGTGTATTTCTGTAGTGTGATCATTCAGGTGCCATCATAACCAGTGTTGCCAACTACCAAAATCCAAAATGCACTAGTGGCATTTCGAAGATGCACTAGAATGCACTAGATGTTTGCCTGGATGGAATATACAGATCAAAACACACGGATCAAAATGTCCAAAAGCAGTGGCAAGGATCTTAGAAAAATCAGCCCCTGATTGCCTCCACACTTGTAGTGCTACAGTAATGCACTGTGGAAGCTCCTCTTGACCTATAGCGTAAGGAGGGATAGGATGATGATGAGTAGGGAGCAGTGTAGTTAGAAGGAGGAGTGAGTATGTAGTGACCCACATACATATACTGTACAATGGCATGTCAGAAAAAGAAATATGTCAATTATGTCATCGTCTCTGGTCCTGAGCAGCTTTACATGAGCCCATTCAGGGCTCTTAGCTCTCGTTTAGCATAATGACAATGTTGCTAAGTCCAAATGTGCAAATAGACTCCTTGATATTCCTCTTATAGGGGCCAGGAGTCGGGATGTTTAAATCAAGGTCAGCCTGACCTGACCTGAGCGTAAGAAGGGCAGCATGCGCTTCATGAACTGTGTGTGCGTGTGCATATATAGAAAAAGTACTATTTTTTACTAGGCCTTAAAATGCAATAAAGTTAGAAATACTGTACAGAATCCAAATAGTTTTAATAGTAACGAGTTGTCTTTGACTAAAAGTACAAAGGTATTGTTCTCAAAGTGTACTTAAAGGGCAATTCTGCCCGTTTTCAACATTTTACTATGTCATTAATATACAGTACCTTAGAGATGTTGTGTGGACATGATAAAAAGGTTCCCCTCCATTCTGTGTTTCCTGTTGTTTCACCATGTTCATGTTTTTTTTTTTTTATCTATTTTTCTGAAAGTGTACAGATGGAACCAAAAGGACCCGCCGGGGTCCATTTGGTTCCATTTGTACACTCTCATGACACAGGGTGTTATTATGACAATAGCAGACAGTGTTACTGTAACACAGGCTACTACACTTTGCCTGTTACTACAAACAGTTTGGATGACAGCAGCTTTACAATAAACAGACAAAAATAGCCTGTGCGTCAGGGCAGGACACTCAAGAATGGATGCTTTAAAGATACAGATTACGTGCGGAAACTATTGCCTTTAGTGTAAGTAAACGAACGGCACAGACTAAACAAATTGTCGGATGTTGCATTGATAAATATAACAAATGCTTAAAGGGGAATTCCACCCATTTTCAAGATAGAGACTATATAAATGGAACCAAATGAACCCTAACACGTCCATTTTGTTCCATTTGTACACAGGAAAAAAATGATCATCAAGTTATGTTTTACCATGTTAATGTTTTTTTCAGACTTTCATTTCAGGGAAACACAGAATGGGGGGGGGGGGGGGGGGCTTTTTATCATGTCCACACAACATCTCTAAGGTATATTAATGACATGGTAAAATGTTGAAAATGGGTGAAATTCCCCTTTAAGTACAAACGCGACTGTAAAAAGCAATTTTGGTCAGCCTACAAAACACACACATTAAGTACAGTACCTCCAGTAAAATGTGTAAAATGTGCTTTCTCCCCCAGTGCGTGTGCTGGTACAGTACAGTACGGTACAGCACAGTACGGTACGTGTCACTACCGCTCACGTCAGCTGGTCCTAATTAAGGCGTCCCTCACAGTCCCTCACACTAGTCCTTGGTGGTCCTCCAAGGCCCAAACCAAGGACGTGAGGGAAGCTGCTGCCAGGCTGCAGACTTAACTTATCCTGCCACCGCATAATAAACACCTGTTGCCTTTGGCCCCAGACAGCCGCGTGTTTAAACACTGTCGGATGATGTAACAGGAACTATTACCTTATTACCCAGCGCACACTGCTGCTACAGACTGCTCTCCGTCTCTCTGTATCCCCACTGTCCTCACCCTCATCAACCTCCCTGTCAACCTTTGTTTCTATTCGTGGGGTTGTGTGTGTGTGTGTGTGTGCGCCTGACCCGTGCGCTGGGATAGGCAGGGGCCATCAGTATCCAAACACCTTTCTGTCCCTCTTGCCCTGTCCCTGCCTGTATCTAGCTTGAACCGCCCTCACCGAGGGGGAGCACATGTCTGACTCATCCACAGAGTTTGAGGAGAAGAAGGAGAAGGGATAGAGGGAGGCGACGCTGTCCGGCCCGGGATGGGAGGAGGAGGTAGCCAGTGATCCAGCCTGATTTTTTTTTTTTGCTCCGTCCCATGCGTCTGAAAATGTCACTTCGCAACTCTGTCTGGACAGAGACTGTGTGACTCGCCTCTCGTAACGTTACCCCCGACAGCCAGGCTTTCATTTTTCATCCACTGTTCGCACGGAAAAGGGAAAGCTTGGAATAAAGCGTTAGCCACGCTGGCTTAGAAGTGGGAGTGGTCAACCTTTCTGGGTGGGCGTGGCAACAAACGATGTGACGTAGCACAGCAGTGGAGGGGCGAGAACTGACGACACATTGGTGAGATCAAATCACATCTACTAGCGGCCTGTCTGAGCCGGTCTCCCCCGCTCCTCCAGGCCAAAATGCTTTCAGCTTAGCCCAGGCTACCTGTTGGTGCTACGTCACCACCAGGCTGCACCACTCTGCCCATTGTTCTCACTGCTGATAAAGGTAGACCACTGTTAGATTCAGTGGTACAAAAAACTGTATGGGGCTGTGAGTGTAGTGGACGATGCAGGACAACAACAGTCAAACTGGTTCTCTTTTCCTCAACCCCGCACCACAGACCAATCGGAAGCCTCGGCTCCTTTTCAACCTTCCTGTGCGCCCGCCTACAGTACCTGTGGGGAGCATAGGCACCTCCTGGCCAGACTATACCAAGTCACATTCCAGCGCAGAACGGAACGAATCAGGCTGGATCCTAGGCTAGATGGAAGGAGGAGGACAGGACTGAGGAGACGGAGGGGTGCATGGGGAGGACGGGGGGGCGGGAAGGGGGTCAGGAGCGTGTGAGTGTGACTCATCGTCGTCATGCGTGTTATGACTCCAAACTCCCCAGCCTGGGAATGTGGTTATTTGTGTTTGTTAACTCAGACCCCCGCCCCGCTCTCTGTTCTTCCCTGTTTTTCTTCCAACTGGCATTAATTAAACCAGATTGCACTGATCTGTTCGCACACCACTGGAGAGTTGACTCGTTCGCTTCGCGTTTTGTTTTGTTTTTTCTTTCTTCCCGTCTTGCGCTGTCTCTCGCCATACAGCTCCAGTCAGATGGCGTTAACGAGTGTCACAAACACAGTTGAAACAGTCGAGCCGCGGCGCAGAGGGAGCCTCAGCCTTTTGTTAACAGCCGGCTGTTGTTATTAGAGGAAGGGGCATTGTGCGCCGCTGTCCGTGGTACTGAAACTGTAATCGCAGCCTGGAAACAACAAGGCCTTCTGTCTTTCTCTCTCTTTCTCTCATTCAACTCTGCCAGGCAAAGCGAGAGAGAGACAAAATGGACGTTATAAGCGCAGAGCTCTGAGGGGTCCGGCGGCGGCATGAGGAGTCCGGACCCTGTGTGATTTGTTTTCACGGGCCGATCCCCATTGTTATCCTATCTCCTCCTCTGTAAAAAAAAGTCTGTGTATTTGTTGAAAGCAGGTTTTAGCTGTGACTTGGGGGAGAGGAGGAGTTTCCAGGAAAAGCA
>CM076976.1:23865575-23905575 GCA_039105355.1 Benthosema pterotum
GTTACCCGTGCAACCTGATTCTATAGGACAGGGGTTTTCAACCTTTTTCATCCCAGGGCCCACCATTTATTCAGCATTTGAGCCACGGACCACCATTTGATGACATTTTAGCCCCACAGACCCTCCAAACTAAAGATTTCCTTTGCTTCTGTCCATGACCATTAATCCTCTAGTTGTGTAGATTAGGGCTAATTCACATGATGAATATTTTAACTCTTGAGAGTGTAAAAATGAAACCAAATGGACCCGCCAGGGTCCATTTGGTCTCATTTTTACGTTCTCAAGAGTTACATTTGTTTAGCCTCGACACCCAGGCTTTCATTTTCGTTCGCCTTGCGCGAAAACGGAAAGCCTGGACTAACGCACGTTGGAAAGTGGCCTTCAAGTGGGAGTGAACCTTCCGGGGTGGGCGTCGCTCTAAATGATGTGACGTAGAACAGCAGTGGACGGGCGCGGGAGGGGCCGGGGATGACGACACGTTAGTGAGATCAAATCAGAGCGTAGCACTTCCGCCGTGTGGATCCCACGACACCCCCGCCCCCCAAGGCCAAAATCATTGAGGGCTAGACCAGGCTACATATTGTTTAAACAACTCTCAAACCCTCTCAAGGACCACCTGTTGAAAACCCCTGCTATAGGAAGATGAATGATGTTCTAAATCACTTCTTCAGTTTTCAGAAAACCTCATGTTGCTGTAGTGTGTACTTCTAAAATGACACAGATGCTGTTCTGGGTTTAATGGGTTTTGAAACAGAGATCCTGTATGAGTTGTCAACGTGATGCTGCCATGCAATTCCACTTGCCTCTATTTACAATTTAGACACTTAGCAGTTAGCAGACGCTCTTAAACCAGAGTTACTTACTTTATACAGTATATAAGCAATACATCCCCAGATTTTAATGGCATTTTCCCCTTCTTTTTCTTCTTTATCTTAGACAGTTTCATTATTAGTTCACTTCCTGAAAATATCTAGTATCTATGACAACCAGTGGCCCTTGAAAAATCATAGTCCTCCACCACCTCCACATTTGACTCCACCAGTCCTCCCTTTGTCCTTAATAATCAGAGGCAGCTCAGCGAGGCTCTTCTTGATTGGCTAAATAGTCCCGCCGGGGCTATTTGTTAGCCAATGTCAAAGCAGCTTATAGGGCTTTCTTTGGAATACATCATATACATTATAGTACAAAGCAGGGTGCATTCATTATACATCATTATGAGGCCAAAAATCAAACGAGTTGTTCCTGAGAGCTATTTACATTAAAGCTCCTATATCATATGAAAGCGTGATTTTTCAAACAAGATAATTTGTTAGGGATAGAAAACACCCATAGGAGCATCAAAAACACTACAAAAAGTAAAAAGGTTGATTTTCATTTTAGCCCCCCTTTGAATTCAGACCTGTTGTACCCTGTCATTCATTATACATTTCAACCCGTCACGTATGTTGTTGTAAGAACACCCCTGCCCCCCTCCAGTAAACTGATGTTAGGATTCAGAAGCCATATTTATAAACACTTTTCTCCACATTCTAGTCTTAAAAAAAAAAACAAAAAAAAAAAACGCACAAGGCAGCCACAATAAATCACAATCTGACTCTATTGTTTGGGTGATGGTTGGAAGATGAGTGCAGTGCAGAGAGTGAGTGAGAGGCAAGACAAAGGCTCCCTCTGGATAAGTGGTCTTATTATGTGGAGAAAAGAAAAAAGGAAAAAAAAAAGAATCAAGTGCCTGGCAGAAGCATCTCCTCCCCGGGCCTGTATTGGTACAGCAGAAAAGGATTGTTGTTGTTGTTTTCTTTTCCCACAGCTGGCCGCTTCTATCTTTTGCCTCTTGAGAAGCGGGATGTCACCACAAGCGGTCAATCGGTGTCCATGTTTCAGTGGCATTGTGGTACAGACCAAGTATCGCATGGATTATCCCCTACTTACATAATCTGCTGACGTCCAGATCACCATAAACCCTACATGTTCCAATCACTCCGCAGCAACGACCTATCGGGATCACACAAGATATATACGGGACGGGTCGGTGTTGTCGCCTCGGGACGAACTTAATATGGGTGTTTAAAAAGAAAAGACTGTAAACCATATGATAATATGTATGCATTCAAAATTTGTGTGCAAATTGTGCCGGAGCGCCGTGCGGCATGAACCCTACACTGTGACATAGGTGGAGTCCATGTCATATACTCTTACACTCCATTATCCCGTGTGCCATGAAG
Organism: Benthosema pterotum; assembly: GCA_039105355.1. Lineage (NCBI taxonomy): Eukaryota > Metazoa > Chordata > Actinopteri > Myctophiformes > Myctophidae > Benthosema > Benthosema pterotum. The sequence continues at coordinate 23,867,798 of CM076976.1, forward strand.
CCGCGCGGAACCAGGCGACTTAAGACGCATGACCTCAGGCCTGGAGCACAGATTCATGTTTTAATGATACGTCTTGAGGTGAAAGGGAGCGCCTCGGAGCTCTCCTAAACAGGCCAGACAGGATGAGAGTGTCGCTTAACAGCTGATTTATGCTTTTGTCGTACCATGGTGTCATGCGGCGAAAATAGCGTCTCTTCGGGGCTCAAATTGTCCCTCATTTGACAAGTGCGATATCAGCCCTCCAGGGAGAAATGCAGCCAGCTAGAGCTGTGCTATACCAACACACACCCTCACCCCCGCCCTCTCTCTGTACAGGAATATGGTGATTTCAGTGCTGTGGTAATGTAAACTACAAGTGGCCTTCGCCATTCTTGGTTCTAGAGGGCTGAGGAGGCGTATGTGCAATAAGCCACACAAAAGCCCTTTTGTGCCCTTTCATGGATAAAGTTGCATAGCAAAACGTCTTCGAAAAAAATCGAGCGTAACATCTCGTCCATAGCAGCCCCTATAAGTACGGGCTTATAGCACTCTATTCAAAGCCTTGGTTTCAGACCTATTGGATTCCAGTCACGTTGACACCCGGAGAAATAAAGATACAGCAGCCGAGGCCGATTTACATACTGCGCGGTTTGCAGGCAAAATGTTCTCGTTTAAAATCTGAGAGCTTGTGTGTAGAGTTTTCATCCAATCCGTTCGGAGGGAGGAAGATGGAACAGATGATAAAGTACAGCACACATTATGTTCTTTTTTTTCCCCCCTTATTGGACGACTCACATTGTTTTGAAGAAAACTTCAGTAAGCTCCCGTCAGAGCCGGGTCCAATCTGATCAACGCTGTCCATCCTGTTTCTCTCCCTTCTATCATCCGATCTCCTCCTCTGTGCCATCTGAACTATCCTTAATCATCCTGACTCTTTAATCTTCCTGACAGCCTGCCATGTTGCTGCAGCTGTAGGGTACCAGCAGCAGCACACGTTTTATTTTCGGTCATTAAAAGATAAAGTGAGTTGAATCGAAAGGCCTGCGTTTGTCATCTTTGAAAACGTAGACCAAAAAAAGGTGTTTTAGACTGACAGAAAAAAAAAACCTAAAACAAACACACAAACAAAACAGCTAAACAAATAAAGCAAAAAAAGACAAGCAAGTACTACATGCAGGCTAACCTCACTATTTAGTATTGCACATATTGTAAGTATTCCAAGTATTGTAAATGCATGTGCCATGTGTCTATTAATTGATTAAGCCACGATATCCCCCTCCACTCCATTGGAATCCATTCAAAACAAAAAAATCCATGCTGTTTTCTTGAAATTATCCATTGTTTTGTGAAAACCCTCCCTTAGATCATTCTAGTGATTTTTGACTGCATTGCGGGCAAGAATACCACCGATTGATAGGAGAGCAAACAAACCAACGTAGCTCCTACAGCAGCCATAGGCATACAGTATATACAGTACTTCTGGTCTCTCGTCTGAATGGAAAAACACTGGAAGGTCTTGAATCTATGTATATCTTGGCTCTGTGCAGTATCTCTATAGGGTGGCGCCCTATAGAGGAGTGTTAACCAAACTTTCAGAGTTTTCATATACAGCAAAGGTTTTCAACCAGTGGTCCTGAGGACCACCAGCGGTCCTTGAGAGAGTTCCAGGTGTCACCAGCTAAATGATGCAAAGTTGGTTAACCAGATGTAACTGTAAGAGCGTAAAGATGAAACCAAATGGACCCTTGCAGGTCCATTTGGCTGATCTGTATGTTTGACTGTTTTGTTTCCCAAATTCTGAATAAATAATGGGGAATGCTATGAAAAAGTTTGAAAAGCACTGATAAACAGTGTTGGCACAAACGGGGCATAGTTAAGTTGACAACGGGTGTTATTAGGTGTCCAAGTTGCACTTTCCTCAAGTACAGGTTGCTGTCTGACACGTGCAGGTCTGGTCAATCTAAAAAAAAAAACAAACAAACAAACAATGATTGCACTCTGTATCGTCCCGTGACCCTGTCCCGTGGCCTCTCTCTCTCTCTTTCTCGCCCATCCAGCTGATCCAGGCGTGCGGGACGCCCAGAGGAGGGACCAGCGCCTCGCAGGACGAAGTGACCAGGACGGGGAAGGTGACCGTGGAGGACAGGATGGGACCCAGCACGGGCAAACTGGAGAAACTGGTACGCTACTGTAATTACAGTACCTGCTCTGGCCCCCACCCACTCCATCCGTCTTGTTTAAAACCCCCTCTGATAGCCTGTTCCTGTCTCATCGGGGGTTTATGATGCAGGAGCCGTTTCTCCAAGCGGCACGGTCAATTAAAGCCAAGTCGTACAGTTCATTACGGAGAGATAGATGGAAGAATTAATCGGATGGCAAACAAATGGATGACCCCGGCTAGAGCTTGAATTAATTGTGTGGTGTTTATGCATCCTCGGCCGCTGGAGCGTTACTGTGTTATGCTATTAGAGCAGCGGGTGCTAATGACCGGCGGGGTGGGGGTCTGTCTGTGTGGTGGTGGTCTGTCTCCGCAGGTGTTTGACGTCACCAGAAGGCTGAAGGACATGCAGCCCTACTGGGTGTCACTCCCCAGCGTCCTCTGCAGCGACCGGGTGGCCACCGGAGCCGGATCCGAGGACAAGTGCTGGAACGGCATGAACCGCGCACGGTAGGGGGTGTCCCTGTGTATAAAACAAACACACCGCACTGCCATTCTGTTGTTCTGCATGACTGCGATCATTACTAAGTTTTAAAGGTTAAAGTGTTTGTGTTTTAATGAGGAATATACAAATATTGTGTTAATTATTGTTTGACGCCTTAATTGAACTCGTGGGTAATGTTTTTGTGTAAATAATTTGATGTCTAGTAGAGTTTATAATTTAGCATAATTCAGACTCTATGGTAATTACATAATTAATAATTACTCGTACTACTACCACTACATTCAAGTGTCTCTTACTAACCAATAGCGTAGGAGGAATGAGACAAAAACTGAATAATATCGACGAACTCGAACCTTAAAACAAGAATGAATTCTTTATTTAGAATTTGTTTATTTAGAGAAGAAAAAGACCCTTGAGATGTAGCCTCTTGTTTTTCAAGAAGCTCCAATACATATAAGCAATAAGGCAACACAAACAATTTCCATACAACCTACATGGACAAGACAACAACAGTGCAAAGCCTGAGTACGGCATTATTAAATCCAATAATTTAACACATTTGGAACGAAATCTGCGTCAAATTAGTGAAATTGTTGTATTTTGCATTTTAAAATAAAAAAGAATGATGGTGGTGATGATGATGATGATGATGGATGATGAGCCTGGCTAAAGCCAGCCCGAATCAAATTCGGATGGCCAATCAAGACACAGTACGTGAACATATTTGAATACTGTGTCCTGATTGGCGACCCCAGTTCTCTGGAGTAGGAAGTTGGCATGCAATTGAGCTATTCCAGACTGCTGACAGCTATTCCATCTGCTGACAGCAGCTGACATGGTCTGGCTCTATCCAGGCTAGATGATGATAGTGATCCTCTGCCAGGTACCTTCCTGAGGTGATGGGTGACGGCCTGGCCAGTCAGATCAACAACCCTGAGGTGGAGATCGACATCACCAAGCCAGACATGACCATACGCCAGCAGATCATGCAGCTGAAGATCATGACCCACCGCCTCAAGAACGCCCTCAACGGCAACGACGTGGACTTCCAGGACACCAGTGAGTGGATGTTTCACCTGGAGCAGCAGTGATTGATTGATTGATTGATTGATGTCATGCTAAAAATACACTTCATATTTGAGCATGTACAAATGCCCAAAATATGGAGTGTGATGCACAGACGCACTTTTTTGGCTGGCTTACATAGTAAGCTAGGCCGAAATGTATGTGTGTGAGTGAGTGAGTGAGTGAGTGAGTGACTGAGTGAGTGAGTGACTGACTGACTGACTGACTGACTGACTGACTGACTGACTGACTGACTGACTGACTGCGTCACACACTCCATAGGCTATTTGGATATGCCTGATTAAGAGCCATATATCATGAAAGCCAGGCAGGAATATCTGTCTGTATGGTCAAACTCCATGTTTAGCCATAACCAAATACGAAACGGCTTAACCCTTTAAAGTTCCCACCATTAAAGAAGCAGTGGAAAAATTATTTCTTTGCATTTTTTACTTCCTTTAGGCAATAATAACAAGAATCAATTTTATTTTTAACATCATACCCACCAGTTATTAAAATATAAGCCTCTACCAAACGGTAGAGATGTCACTTGAAGGTAAACGTGTAAACTAAACTAAAGTAATCCAATAAATACTTTTTGCAATGAATAAATACAAATCCTGCTAATTCATTGTTGTTATTATGATATATTGATTGTTTTTTCATTATAATACTAGAGCATTGCCCGTTGGCACTGGCCTGGAACGATGCAAGTTGGAAATGCATGCACCACCCAGTTTTTATTATGTTTGTGCCCCTTTTATGCCCTTATATGGAGTTTATTTGTTTCAGTATGCCCAAATATGTAGTATATGCAAATTATACATAATGTCAGAACATCATTGTGATGTCAGAACAGATTAGATCCACATATGGAGATGTCCAGAGCCTGAACAGGGTCCCTGCCCAGAGCCCAAGTAGAGGCTTTTGTATTGTCAGAATAGGCCAGATCCATTTATGGAGAACCGGTGCCCCAGCCCAGCCCAGGCTGGGGCACCGTCCAGAACCCTGGCAGAGGCTGTTGTGCAGGTTCTGGACAACTGGTGTACTGACAAACTTGACTGCAGACACTGCACGTCCTGTGGTGGGTGGAATGCGTGTGTCAAATTGGTAGTCAGTGGGGAGAGCAGTTTTCTAGTTATGTAGCTTACAGATGTATGTATATATGTATATGCACACAGAGACAAGGTGCATTTATATTTGGATGCTGAAATAGTTACATAAGCATGTTTTATTCCTGCATAAAACATGCTCTACCAAATGGTTGAATTGTCATTTAGAGGTAAAAGGCAGTGATGCCAAAATGATACCACGATAATATTTTGACTATTTATGATGGAAAACAGAGCAAAATAAAAACATTTGGGCATCCACTGTTGCTAATGGCTATAGATCTTTCTTTCTGTTTACACAGATGGAAACTAAATCATTGTATATATACATTATCGTGCAAGAAAGTAAAACTTGCACTACTTGTACCATAAAGTGACAAACAACCCGTTTGGTAGAGCATGTTTCTGAAAATTATTTAACCATTATAATTATTATTTTAATTCAATCAAGTTACATATTTACATTCAGTAACATCTCTGGGGTGGCAATATGCAGAATAAATCATCTCACCTTTGAATCTGTGGCAAAACAGAGCCTAGATGTCAGGAGTGATTTCTCTCTGTCTAAATTCCTCATTACCACCTAACTTGTAAAGCATGCTGTGTGAAGCCACAGTGACATCTAGTGGATATTTTTTGCATACTCGCCTCTACCGAATGGTAGAAATGGCTCAATCAGGAATTCAGTTTGAGCATGGTTTCAATGAGAAATAGTGACTTAAAATGTGATCTACCAATTGGTAGAGAAAACCTAAAACGGCTTAACACGAAATGGCCCATGGTTGTAGACATGCAATACATCACATAACGATTGACAGAGAATCTAAGACTAGTATGTGCACTGCACATACAAAATGTTTCAAAAATGTGCAGAAATGTCAAGAAAAATAGGCTATGGACCACTTAGCACTCGAAATGGTATTGGAAAAAAAGGCTTTGTGCGTAGGTTAAATCTTAAATTGTATTGTTAAAATATAGGTTCTCATTATGTATTTTAGATACTGTATGGGTCCTCCTAGACCACTCGAGGCACATTTTCCGTACCTACAAAGTGTTCACATGATGTTCCTTTTGTACAGATTCAGATTCCTATGCAAATGCTGCTCTGAGGAGCAGAATATTAGGTATTAAACAACTTACTGTTAATAATAACGGAGGGCTTAGCTCTGTTAAACACCCCAGTCAGTCACTATTGAAACGGCAGAGCGCTATTTTAGGGATAAAGCCGAAGGTGTGCTGGCCTCAATCATACTGCCACTTTGGATAATTGAGGTCGGATTTTATGCCACATTATTCTCGCTCATCAGCGCTTATCAAGTTTCATTGTGTGAGTTACTGGCACAGAAAAAGGAATCTTTTTTTCTTCCAGATCTGGAACGTGGGCAGCAAACCCTATTACGCTCTCTTGCTGTAGTTATGAAGGTTGCGGTTAGAGCAATCAGGATTAAGAGCCCCTGTGGGCCATGATTGCCTATAGCTCACATTTGGTCTCTTGCACCTGAAGCGTTGCAGTTGCATTAGTATAAGTCAGTTCTGTGGTAAAAAGCCGCAGATGGCTTACTTTAGAGAACATCTGGCAGCTTCGAGCAGCTATAACGAACGTGTGTGGATTACAATTAGAAAAGACATAACACGGACCGACCAAATTACACTCGGCAATCCATGGGAGAGTTCGGGAACGTCCAAACGGGTTTGTGAAAATAATTGACTCCGTAAAGCACTCAGCACTGGAAATGGAATTGGAAAAAAGGCAAACCACGCAGTAGTAACCGTGTTTCGGGGATTTAAAGGTTTTATGACATTCATTTTCATTTATTTTTATTTTATTTATTTATTTTATTTTAGGTTTTATGGCTTCAATTACACCCAGAAAACCGGAACTTTGAGTTGGGTGGATTTTCTGTGGTTTGGACCTTCCTCCGGGGGTTTTGGAAGGCCTTTTGACCTTCAATGAAAACAGGCAAAACAGTGAAAACAGTGACATCTGCTGGCAAATCCCATTGATATGAAGTAGGGGTCACCAAACTTTTTCCAGCGAGGGCCACATAACTTTTCCCTTCCCCAATGGGGGGCCGGGTCAGTTTGTAACAGAAAAAAATGGGATGATCATAGGGGTGCCTAAATGTAAACATTTATTGTTTTGGTTCAGCTGAGCTAACAATCCATGTTTTAGCGTTGAGAGGTTGTGTCTGCTCTAATTTGTCTTTTTCAAGCCTTGTAGCGTACTAACTAACTAACTTACATTTCAATGTTGGAAAAGACCCGCGATTATTATTATTATTTTTACACCAGACAGCTCTGTCTGTCTGAAGCCTGGGTGGGGACTGAAGCTAGTTAATCTGTCTGTGCGCACAGATTCAGCTTTGCGTGAGAGGTTTGCCATGTGCGCTGCGCGGGGGAATAATGTGGGTGGGTGGGTGCGTTGGGAATTGTTCAGGGGGCCGGGTAAAATGTGGCGGCGGGCCGGGTCCGGCCCGGGGGCCTTAGTTTGGTGACCCCTGATATAAAGTGTATGGCATTTTTTCAGCCTGTGACATCACAAACAGCAACATCTCAGTGGAATTGGGCTCAGAAAAAATAGAAAAATTACAAAAAACTTTTTTAATCTCACAATGCCGTTAAAGGTAGTATAACTTGATTTTTATTTTTAGATTATATTTTTGCAATTTTCATAATGTTGCTGATGTCTGAGGTGGTTAAAATGAAAACCAAACCAAATGGACCCCATTTTAACGCTCTCAAGAGTTACAGATCTATAAGGGTCCAAGTGCTGGGGGGACTGTCCTGTGATCTACCTGCACGGCTTGTGTGATCTACTGGTAGATCATGATCTACCTTTTGGGCACCCCTGCTATAGTATATACTGTACATACATTTTGAAATACCTTTAAAGGTAGGGGAAGTGATTTGAAATTCATGGTGTAGTACCAGCCTGGTGCACTAGGGGCCCCCAAAAGTAGCTACACTATGTGAACCTGCTGCTCTCTCCTGATTGGAGGAGAATTGTGGTGACCTGGGGAACTTTTATTAGCTCCTCTGCTAACGTGGGGGAGGGGGAAACTCCATATGTGGTTTCCACACCTTATAATAGAGCATTTTAACAGAAAAAAAATATTTTTTGGGTGATATCTGACAAAAGTGAAATCACTTCGCCTACCTTTAAATGGTCAGGTTTTCCTAACAATCTCTTGCGGTTTTTATCACGCAGGTGACGACGTGAGCGGATCGGGGAGCGGGATATGCGGAGACGACATCTGCCCCCGGGGCGGGGGCGGGGGCAGCCCGCGCCTCATGACCCCCAGTACGCCCAAAGTGTACGCGTACCCGCCGCCGGAGAACAAGAAGGTGGTGAAGGCCGCGGGCGCGGCCCCCCGCCAGAGCCAGCCGTGCGCCGCCATGATCTACCTGCTCTCGCCGGCGCTCACCTTACTGCTCCTCCGGCGATAATCCCCCGTCCGCAGGGGAGGAGGTGGAAGAGAGATGGAGGATCCAACTGAACGGGACTGAGTTTGGGGACACGGGGGTGGGTGGTGGCCATGGGCCGGCTGAGGGGAAAGGAAAGGAAGAAAAGATGTGTCGGGGGGGTAGTTACTTTGCCAAAACAAAATATAGGGAAACCGCACACACACACACAAAAGAAAACACACGCACACACACGCATACATAATGTACATGGATGGACTTCCGTTTTGGTCTCCCGAAAAACAAGGGGCGAAACGGAACAACGACAATAACACAACAAAAACAAAGTATTCATAGATCTTTTTACATTCTGCTCTTGTACTTTTTATTTTTCTTTGCTATTATTATGACACCGTTAGAGCTGGTCTTTTTCTGCTGCATTTTTCATAATGTTTTTTTTTGTTTTATTTTTATTTTTGTGGGTGTTTTGGGTTCTCTGAAATAATATCTTGTTACCTAAGACGTGTATAGAAGCGATGGAGCTATGACAGTATGGTGGGTGTTGACGCCGTATGTATGGAGGGCTGGGATAAAGGCAGGGGGGAACCCAGGGGTGGTGGTGGTGGGTGGGGTGTGCGTCACGCTCACACCCGTCCAGCCAAATCATTTTGTTATTCCGCTTCTCCCTTTCAAATCGTGTTCGGCTCCTCCTTCCGATTATTTATTTGCGAGTTAAGCCCGAGGGAAAATATACTCCCGTCCCGAAAACAGTCGGCCTTTCGGCCGGCCACTCCCCGATATATAAATAGGGAAAAAGTACACAAACCGCAAACTCAAATGAAATAAACTGTTGATGAGTTTAAAGGATAATCTTGGAACTGCAGGGACTTTCGGGTAAGACCCTCTTAAACCCACAACGTTATCACACACGCACACACACACATGCACACACACACACACACATACACTCCCGCAGAGCGAGGAGGGTGAGAGTGCTCCCGCGTCAGCACTTTTCCGCCCCGTTTCATCATGTAAGCTGTAATAATAGCCGCGATCGCATTCACACAGACATGATCCTCCACGGTGGGAGTAATTTGACCCCCTCTCTCCAAGCCACTCCATCCCATCCCTTCGCCCTCCTTCGTCCCTCCCTCCCTCTCCCTCTCCCTCCCTCCCTCGCTCGGCGGGAGCTGATCTGTTTGCTCCAGGGCCCTCATGCTGGCTGTGTGGGATCAGGTTGGAAGAAGGGGGCGCGAACTGAACGCACGCTGGGCCGTGACACCACCACCACGTTCCCCTGCTGTAGAAAAGGAGCGCGGTATGATGGGACGACGGTGCATAAGGAGGCGAGGAGGAGGAAGGGGTGACCCGTTATTAAACGTCCAGGCAGGGAGTGGTGGTGGGCGGCCTGTCGGCCGGTTGGTCGGTGACATGGAAAACGTGTTGCAGTTTTCCGTCGCCAACAGAACAGCAGAGCAGCGAGAGCTCGCTTGCTGCCATATTGTACCTCGTTTTTTCTTCTTTTTTTTTGCCTAATTCCCGGCCAGCGGTGTGGAGCGAATGTACGCGTCGCGTGTCGTCGGTATGTTGCCATTTCACGCCAACACCCGTAACGTATGTCCCACCCACCTCCCCAAATCGTTGAGGTTCGCTGGCTCCTAAAATTAGCGCCACGGCCCCCCGGGGGAGGAGAGCGAGGTGATATTTTTGTCTTTTGCAGTAACGAAGTTATATATACTGTATATATATATATGCATATATACTGTATAAAAAGCCACCATGCACCACCATGCCGGGGGGAGCACACCTGCACCTATTATAACCACTTCTTTCATAGCAGGCTGTTCTGACGGCTTCTCCCATGTTTTACAGAAGAAACAAATGCCAAAACCTTTTTTACCCTCTCTCTCTCTCTCTCTCTCTCTCTCTCTCTCTCTCTCTCTCTCTCTCTCTCTCTCTCTCTCTCTCTCTCTCTCTCTCTCTCTCTCTCTCTCTCTCTCTCTCTCTCTCTCTCTCTCTCTCTCTCATTTTTCTTGATAAGGAAACACATATCCATCTCCCGCTTCCATTTTTCCCTCTCTCTCTCCTCTCTCTCAGTGCCTCAATGTCTGCCCCCCCCCCCCCCCCCCCCCCTTCCTGCCTCCATCAGCTGTAATGACCTTCAGAAGAAGAAAAAAGCGTTTCTTTTTTTTCCCGCACACATGACAGCAAAGGCAGCGTGACAATGACACAGTGCTTCGTTATGAACCAACCCTAGTACTATACGGTATGTTGTGGTGGCACATGCTGCGGCACTGACTGGGAGAAGGAAAAGAACCTGCTGCCTCTCTGCCCTGTTTTAGTTCAAAGAAATGTCAAGGTTCCTCCTGTTTGGAGAAGGCTCTCTTTGTGTAGGAGGGTTTGGGATGATGGTTATTATCTGTGTGTGTGTGTGTGTGTGTGTGTGTGTGTGTGTGTGTGTGTGTGTGTGTGTGTGTGTGTGTGTGTGTGTGTGTGTGCGTGTGAAAAGACTAGAGGAAAGCAGGCTATGAATCTTGATTGATTGGGTGGTGAAGACGGTATTGAAATGTGCCGCGTCGAAAACTGACTGCCCCATTATATGAATGAAACGCTATTCAGCTCACAACAATGGCGGGGCGGCTGGTAAAATGTTTTTAGCCTTTCTGCTAAGTGGAAATTTCAATACGCTAAAGTCCCCCACCCCCCCCGCCTTAGAGCATCTGTGTTTATATAAATCAGCGCTTGTCGTTGTCGATCAAAGCACTCGACGTTGAAAACCTTATAGAAATGTCATCTCTAGTGTTCCTAAATCATGAGGCTCTGGCTGTACACTGGAACCTCCGGACGTTTCAGCACACGGTGATGTCAATAATACTTCTGACTCGGAATTTAATGACTGGATTATTATCGCGCGGAGAGCCGCTCGATCACGATCTTTTAGGAAACAATAAATCTCTGGTGGGTGACAGCTGTGGAGATTGTTCAGAAAGTCGAACGTGGTTTGTCGTTGCAGTTGTGCTGCCAGGTTATTTTGATTACGATGATTTCTTTATAGACGTGTTTTAATGATGGATGATTGCGGGTGTGCATGCGTGTGCGTGTGTGTGTGTCTGTGTGTGTGTGTGTGTGTGTGTGTGTGTGTGTGTGTGTGTGTGTATGTGTGTGTGTGTGTGTGTGTGTGTGTGTGTGTGTGTGTGTGTGTGTTGGTTCCTGGTTTAGAGATTTGCCTGTGACTGCCTTTGACACCTTGTTTAGGGTCGGGGGTGACGATTTAAAAAAAAAAAAAAAAAAAACGAAACACAAATACCGTAACTTCACAGTCCCATGAAGCATCGTTTTTTTGTTGTTTTTTTTTGTTTGTTTTTACAGAAGTAATGAAACAACAGAAATGTGATTGTGAATTCTGATGCTGATTCTGAATGTGAAAAAGATCGAGAAATCGCGCACTTCTTATTAGAGAATGCGGGAGGGGGAATAAAATGTAGTTAAACCCCGACCCGGCCCCAACGGTGACATTCCAATTTCAAAGACGACTTATAATAGCAAACTTTCAGCTCACAAGTTTCACTTTTCAACGGCTATATATATATATATAACGCCATCGCAAACGTCCTCCTCCTTGGCTGAAATTTGCACAAGCCCCTCCCCCCTCAAACCACTTATGCCCCGCCTTTGCCCTAGACGCCAGTGGTTCTCAAAGTGGGGCGTGGTCGAATTAGGACCCAAATGGACCCATTTGCAAGTCCGTAACTCAAAGAGTGTACACACATGGAGTTTGTACTAACGCAGAGATATGGTGTAGGGTCCGTGGCCTAATGCATATCAAAACTGGGAGATACGTGAAATACATAATACAAAAAAAAATGAAAGTACGAGAACCACTGCACTATACGCCTCCACCTTTTAATCTCTTTTTAGTTTGTTGTTCAAAGTAAACTCCCCTACCCTCCCCCCCCGCCCCCCTTTACTTTTTGTGTGTTTTTTTTTCTTAAAAAACGCTGCACTTTTATGAGGCCAATAAATGGCATTGTCTGCACAAAGACATCGCAAAGATGGTGGATCGATAGGTGAAGTCAACACCTTCCAGAGACCACTATTGATTTGGTCGATGTGTGTATGCAGATAAGATATGGACCAGTGGGATGCCTCCTGTTTGACTATGGTGAAAACAAGCGTTACGCACACACACACACACACACACACACACACACACACACACACACACACACACACACACACACACACACACACACACACACACACACACACACACACACACACACACACACTTGTATTACTGTGCAATACTCACGTGTACAGTAATATACACTTGTATTACTGTACATGTGAGCAGGGGCGTTTTTGCCATTAAAAGCCTCATATGGATAAATACATTAAACTTGTCCTCTATAACTAGAATTGAACATTTAAAACACATATAATATGTTCTTTGGTTTAAAAATAGTTCATATTTTTATCCCTTGGGGGTGCCATTTTACTGTGCGTGTCATAGGTATGACATCACAGGAGATTTTCTTGAGAAAGTCTTGCCTGGGCACCAAATTGCTTAGAAACACCACTGCATGTACATTCGTGCCCTTCTATAACTTTTTAGCATTTTTTGTGAATGTCATTTCTTTTTACAGTTTTGGTTTTAAGAGCGTAAATCAGAGTAAATCAGGCATACCTGCAAAACCTAAAACAAAACACTTCATGTACAGTGTAAGCCTCTTCCAGCCTCAATCCTTTCCAAATTGTAGAGCCTATAGCTCAGCATATTTGTTTTTATTTTATGTCGGAACACGAGTGAGAACAGGCCAGCTCCATATGGATACAGTATAGACCCCTATAGACCCCTATACTGGGGTAGAGCCCGGGGCTTCTGTGCCGGTTCTGAACAACCGGGTATCCGACGGACTCAACGCCAGCTAATGCACTCCCTGTAGGCTTGTGGAACGCGTGTGTCGAATTTGAAGTCAGTGCGAGGAGCGATTCTCTCAGACTACCGCAATATGTACAGTACGTGTGCATAAACACAGACTTGGTACATTAATTGTTAGATACTTGGGGGCGTTTGGACCTAACATGTATAGTAATACAAGCATACACACACGCACGCACGCACGCACGCACGCACGCACGCACACACACACACACACACACACACACACACACACACACACACACACACACACACACACACACACACACACACACACACATTCAGGCCCCTGAGTACCACTATACCCCCCTCCAACAAGGCACTGGTCTGACATCAGTGTCTGCTCCTCATCCCACCTGTCACTGCAGTAGGTTTGGGGATGGATGGCAGGGGGGAAAAAACACCAAACTGATCGCAGATCAGCATTATAACACATTATTTTACACTGAGTTGAATGTGGCTGGCATTTCTGAAAGGTGCCGATACGAAAGGAAAAAAAGAAAAAACAGTCTTTCTTTGATGATTTGTCTTTTTTTGTCTTTTTTGTTATCAGAAAACCGGGGAGTTTTAGTGTTTGTCAACGATAAACACCAGAAAGAGGTTTGAAAAATACAGTATGTGTCATTTGCTGTTGTTTGTTCCTGGAATCTTGTGTCAATTATATACATTGTAAGATTTTCAAGATGTCAGTGTCTGCTTTATTTTGTGTGTGTGCGTGTGCTGTGTGCGCATGCTCACGCGTGTGCGTACGTGCGACCCGTGCGTGTGTGCCTGCATGCAGAGAGATATTACTAAGTCGTTCTGTAATATTGTATATACTGTAATTCTGAGAGGATTACTTGATATAAGTTGAGCTCTCATAAAGCAGATGGTTCTTTAATAAACCACCAAAACAAATCAAAACTAGATCTGCACTCAGTAGAGTAATATTGCGCACATGTAGGCCATGGCCTGCTTTTACGTGAGCAGTGCGAGTGACCAAAGAGCAAGTCCTCCGACACCTCCAGGAGATAATACAATCACAATGTCTTAATTACGTTACCATTATGTCGTCACCTAAAATGGCCATTTGGTGTTTTTCGAGGGACGGCTGTCAACCACTCAGGCTGCTCACGCAAGTCAAAATGTAGTGATAGTGCCTGAGCGGTTTCACACTGTTTGCAAGACTGTTGTTCTGGCAGACAAGAACTTAGAAAATGGCTTTAAAGAAGAGTCACAGTTCTAGTTGTAAGGTTTTCCGATAGCCATCCATTCTTTATCATCAAATGTATTCAGTGTTGAGGAGGATTAGAGCAGAGTCGCACTATACTGACTACACATAACTTTAGTGTACAGTATAGTACACTCGCACAATGAGTCGCAATATTGGGGCGAGATACAGCTAAGTGGTTTTGGGATTGGGGCGGAAATGCAGTGCCATATCTCAGCGATTCCATAATGAGGTTACCACCACAGAAAGCTAAGTAGTTGCTGCCACAGGGCAACTCACAGTCACGCAAGGGCGAATAAATTGAACCGGTATCATGATTAGATTGTCACAACGTATTTGAGCATAGGAAATGTCACACCCCATTCCCCTGTTCTCCCTGCCGCCCCCCTACCCCTCAGGGCCGGATCTAGGCATGGGCTTGGGGGAGGGGGCCGGGGGGCAATGCCCCCCTAAATGCCCAGACTGCATAATTTCAAACATATTTCAAATTAAAGTGCTCATATTTGAAATGATTTGAAACACTACTGCTGCTACGAACTAACTAAAGTTGTTTCACCACTAAACCAACAGCATTTCATTATTGAAAACAGAAAACTCTCTGAGTCAGACCTTTATGCATGCTTTATGCATGCTGTGTGCCTGTTGCAACTTCAACAACAACTGATGCTATCATTGATGATTGCCTAATATAAGTCCTGTAACCGAAAATGGTATGGGTGGACATCCGGGGGGCGGGCTTCCTGGGGGCGATGAAGCCACCCCCAAGTCATCCGTGCCCCCCTCAATTGGGAAATGTTATATCCAGGCCTGCTCCCCACCCCCTTCCGTCGTCGGCAAGACACAAACTGACTAGTCCATCTATGGTCTCTTTAGTCTGACCTTGCTCACAGCAAAGACGTTGTTTGGCTCCACAACACTGCAGGGGATCTTATAAAGACTCTAAAGAATGCTGGATTTATGCCACAGTATGAATCAGGTTTAACATAACCTGATAGTGTCTCATCGTGTGGTGTAAATATATCATGCTTTTCATCGTGACAGATTTGTGCAGCTCCATATCTCTCGGTTTCGCTCTTGTCTTGTGTGTGTGTGTGTGTGTGTGTGTGTGTGTGTGTGTGTGTGTGTGTGTGTGTGTGTGTGTGTGTGTGTGTGTGTGTGTGTGTGTGTGTGTGTGTGTGTGTGTGTGTGTGTGTGTGTGTGTGTGTGTGTGTGTGTGTGTGTGTATACTCTCAAACAAAACATTCCCATTTGGCACCGTGTCAAATACAGACAAAGACAAAAAAACTGCAGCATAGTTTTTCTCATTACATGCTTTTTAAACACATTAGAAATGAACCGAGATGACCTTGCCAGACAGTGCCCTCAGGCTGCTTTGGAGAAGAAGGAAATCAATGTTCTTTTCTCTTCCTTATTCACAACTTCAACAACAAAACATATAAACAGACACATCCTCAGTCTTAATGTTGCCGTGACATTACACAGCTATGGTATCATAAACGGGGTAACATTGTTACCCACTTTATACAAAGACATTTTATGATCTTATTCAGGATGGTACATCGTGGCCTTGGTATTTTAAATATCGGATCAATAGAGCAAAGCGTTCGCCAATAAAAAAGAAAAACCTTGGCTGGCACAATAAAAGCTGCAATGCCTTTCACTCAAAGCGGGACTCAGACAAACCAAATGCTTTCAGGCAAGCACTGATTTATCCAAGACAAAGAGGAAGGACGTTAGCCTCAGAAATCCAATGTGAAGACGCTAGTTTATGAAATATAACCTGCATTTAACCGGTACAAAATACACTTGGAAGTCTCTTTTACAAGAATGCACTTGCCAAAAGGGGCTGGAATGTTGCACAAGTTTAGAATTGGACAAAACAGGACAAAACTCAACCAGAGTCAAATGTAAAATCTAAAAATACACAATAGTATAAAACCAAATACACACAGCAAAACCAAATTAATACAATAAATCCTTTTGCTATTGGTAAGCATGTCCTTTGCCATCTTTTTAAAAACTAGATGGGATTGTTTGGATTGAAATACATGCAGTATAAGCAACAATGTCATCAGTGGTAATGTCTCAATTAAGAGAGTTCCAATCAGTCGACAGACAAGACACATTCAGTAGCATTAATAAATACTAGAGGTGGGACGATTCACTTACCTCACGATACGATGCAATATTGATATTTAGGGTTCTGAATCTGATTTATATTGCGATTCTTAATTATGCTGCGATTCGATATCGCATTTTTTTCTCACAAATGAATGTGTTTTTATATACTAGAACATTTTCCACCCATTTTCAAGATTTTTTCAGAGAGCGTACAAATGCAACGGGTCCATTTGGTTCCATTTGTACACCCTCAGAAAAAAGGTCCTAAACAAATCATTAACAAACTTATCACAAATACAACTTGATGATGTCGTCAAGTTGTTCTTTCACTATGTTAATGATTTCTTTCAGACATCCAATTTAGGAAACAAAGAATGGGAGAAACTTTTTTTTATCATGTCCACACAACATCTCGATTCGACATTGAATTAAGATATCATGGCAGTAAGAATTGCGATATTTTTTGCCCACCCCTAATAATTACAGTAGGCTATACTGTAGGCTACACTACACAAAACATTTTCACATGGGGATCTGTGGCCAAGTATACAGTATATACAAATACCTATCATTAAACTGTGGGGTCACAGGAAGAACCTAAATAAGTCTGGGATCTAGCATGATACACACCAACACAACAGGTGTCCTGGAACTAAAACTGCCAACTGTTTAACTGTAAACTTTGTGTGAATGCTGGAGAATGATGATAAGGCCTGCAGAGTAATTGGAGGTAGTTATGGGTTTTTGCTTAATGCACATCTACTTTGAACGTGGATTACATTAAAACCCCATGGTGGCTTTTGCACACAAAAAATAAAAAGAAATACCAGCAATTCATAGCTAAGCAAAAAAAATCCTTTAACTTTCATCTTCAGAGTGATGTCTGAGGCAGCAGCATTTCCCCTTCAGCATCTAAATCTCCCTATATGGTGATGAGCTCATTCTGGCAGTCATCATCTCAGGCGTATCATCTCTGGTTGTATCCTTGGGTACACACTGCCATCTATTGGAGGGATTCATTCATTACATACTGCCAAAACACATTTTGAAAGTGTTGTCGCTTCACATGCAGCTATTAAAGGGCCTATTTTCTGTGTGGAGTTTGCATGTTTTCCCCGTGCCCCTTAGGGTAGAAACTGTAGATACCCTCATAAAAACATCTCTGTCTAGACTGCCTCAGGTGCCAGACGCCCAGTGTTGGGAAATATTACTTCGGAAAGTAATATTTGCCATTGATTATCAGTAATATACCGTATTACTGATATATTAGCAATATGTCCCAACACTGCAGATGCCTAATGGAGGGGAAAACTCTCCCCTGTCAGGTGAAGACAAGGCAGCTGGGACTCCTCATGCATTGAAGGAAGCATGAAGTCAGTCCGCTGCCTCCCCAGGTTGGTGAAGTGTGTGTATACACTGTAGAGTCCAGTATCACGTTAGATAATTGGCACTGGGTGTAAAAAAAAAAAAAAAAAAAAAAAAAAAAAAAAAAGGGTTACAATTGTGGTGATGAAAATAATAATATAATGGATTGCATTTTTATAGCGCTTTTCTATGCACAGCGTGATACTCATCATTCATACATTGGGAAGTAGAGCGGCGAACAGTCAACGCCAGCGTCCCCACTTCCCACATTCATACACCAGTGGTGGTAACCACTGGAGGCAAGGTGGGGTTCAGTGTCTTGCCCAAGGACACTTCGACAGGAGGAGCCGGGAATCGAACCGCCGACCACTGGATCATTGGCCGACCTGCTCTACCTCCTGAGCCACAGCCGCCCCAAACATGTACCACACAAGCTTGTGTGGTACATGTGTTTTCAAATAGCTGGTGTAAAGTAGAAAGTGACATTAAGACTGTAGGCTATTAATTATGTTTTATTGTCATTGAATAGTTATTAATTCTTGCCATGTCCTGTTGTAGGCCTACCTGTAGTTTTTTAACTCTATATTTAGGAAGACTATAGCACTCTCTGATTTGAAAGAAATGTGCCACTTTAATACATAAATGTGTAGAATAGTTATTTTCAATAATCTAGGCAGGCGGAGATGACATGGAAGACTCCTTCTAGGTCACCTTTTTGACCCCAGCTCTCAAAGGGTTACATTTGGTTAACCGACTGTCCATCAACTGTCCACTGTCCCTCAGTTTATACTGGGGACCACCTGGAACTCTCTCAAGGACCACTGGTGGTCCCAGACTACCACTGTTCTAGGTGGTGGAGGAAGAATGATTGGAAGAAGACTCCTTTGACAACATTCGTTTGTCAAGTTTAAAGGCAGAGGCTATAGGATGTGCATGGTTTGCATGTCAGCAGGCCAAGGGAGGTGGTGATATAAGGTTGTGTGGGGGCTGTGGGGATGGCAAAGGGTATTAATTCTGTTTTATTGTTTTTGAGCATGAGGAAATTGTCTGACATATCCAGGTTTGTGGTCGGTGAGACAATCTAAAAGGGGACCAAGTGAGTGTGTATCCGGTGTGATCACAGGGGGACATTATAGCTGTGCAAAGGGCGAGAAGGGTGTTGGTTTTGAGTATAATATGGGCATTCTCCATAGATTCTATATAAAGAGGCGACACTCCCATTAAAGTAACCATAGTCCCATATAGTGCCTCTGCCATATTGGAGTGATGATGTTGATGTAGGCTAACGCAACTTCCTGTTACTTCCTGTAAAAAAAAAAAAAAAAAAAAAAAAAAAAAAAAAAAAAAAAACACATTAAAAGGTCTTTGCTGTTGCTGTTATTTCTGTACAAAACAAAAACATGTCTTTAATTATATTCTACTCTCATATATTGATCTACAATTTAGTAAATGTATCATATTATTATACTATTTATCATATTAATAGGAAAGGGATCAAAGCAGAGATGAGTTGGCCTATCATATTGTGAACGTCAGGATGCATGTGTGCAGTGTGCACATGCATGTAGGCACGTGCACGTACAACCGTGCGTGTGTGCAAAGCATTGCTGCCATATTGACGCACAGCTACGCCATCTAGTGGTAATTACAATATTTGAGCGTCGCCTCTTATGGATCCTCTTTGATGTGCTGCATGGTAGGAACATTTGTAACAGGTACTGCGTGAGACACAGGGACCTATTAATGGTTGCACCTTTGAGCTGTGTTGCAAACAAACCGTTGATACTCTAAGTTGCAAACTCATTGGATACATTCTTGGGAAAAGGAAGGCACTTTGTCCAAATATAAGACATACCTGTAATACTTTCAGGAACAGAAGGCCTGCCGTTTGTAGTAGCTTGGATTTCCCATTGATGTCACTGGAAGACTGTTTGCTGAACTGCCCACAGCCCTCCTATGAGAGACAGTCACAGAGTGAGTAGAACGCGGTAAAAATGGTATTTTATCATGAACCAGTTATTTTGTTAGGCTAATTTTGAAGATGGGTTCCAAAGTGATGAAGTCATGGTGGTTTAATTACCGTGAGTGCAGCATTTTTCACAGTTTAGTTTCACACCTTTTTCACACTCTGGAAGTAAATGAAATCATGGAACTTCATAATCTGACTGTGAGAGTACACTTCTTTATTTTGCATCATTATATCCCAAATGGTTAAAGTTTTTAGGGATATCAGACATGCTGTGCTTTCAGGAAGTTCTGGTCATCATACTTGTTTTATTCTAGTTCAGTGGTATCCTTTTTGATACCAGGGCCCATTATTTATTCATCATTTGAACCACAGACCACCATTTGGGGACATTTTTAGCCCCACAGGCCCCAAAACTAAAGATTTCCTTTCGCTTTTGTCCACAATTCCAGCTTGTATTTGGGAAAACAAACATGCAGATCAAAATGACCATTAATCTTCTACATGCTCTAGTTGTGTAGAATTGGGCTAATCCACATGATGCATATTTAACTCTTGAGAGCGTAAACATGAAACCAAATGGACCCGCAGGGGTCCATTTGGATTCATGTTTACGCTCTCAAAGAGTTACATCTGGTTAACCAAGTGTGGTGGTCCCCAGCTGGACCACTGGTTGAAAACCACTGGCAGACAGGACATGTGGGCTTGAGAGAGAGAGAGAGAGGAGAGAGAGAGAGAGAGAGGATGAAAGCCAGGTTTATGAGTTATGTGATTTGATTGACACTGAAGGTGTGTTGAGAGACAGGCCTGCCGTCTGCCTGGCAGAGTGAGGACACACACACACACACACACACACACACACACACACACACACACACACACACACACACACACACACACACACACACACACACACACACACACACACTCCACCGACACAAAACACTTTGCACTCCTGACACCTGGCACCTGACACTTACAGTACTGTACAAATAAACACTGTCTGTCTCTCTCTCTCTCTCTGTCTGAATTCAGACTAGATTCAGACCTCCGATCTGAGCCCTCTAGTCCAGGGGTTTTGGACCCAAATGGACCCGCAAGGGTCCATTTGGGAATAACAACTGTCCATCATTTAGCTGGGGACCACCTGGAATTCTCACAGGGACCACTGGTTTAAAACCACTCCTCTAGTAGTCTATAGGACCTATGCACATCACCTTCAAAGCACCAAAAAGTGTGCCATGATTAATGTATTTCGTTATTGACGCTATGATATTGAGGAGTCAGAGCAGAATAATCTGACTCCTGTGTATTCAGACTGGAGTTATGTAACAAATCAAATCGTGGATGCTGCAAAGAGGCATGGGTCGTCTGAGAGATACTGATGATAGTAATTCAGAATAGGGTTGTGTGATAATATCTGGAAAATCATGACAATTAGAGAACTTAAAACAATCTATGTTGTAAAGAACAACAACAACACAAATGTATAGTGTCTACAGTTTTAATACCACGCACACTACTTATATTTTTAATTTCTTTCTTACGGCATGCCAAACTTTGTACATCATTGAGAGTTATATAATATAGTTATATAACAGTCAATTTAGAAAACAAAATCCTGTGGAGTGATATCAAGCCTATGCTAATAATGTAATTTCGCCATGAGACTTAATGCAATAACATTGAATTACGTTCCTAATTAAGAATGTGTGCAATTACCAGATGGTGCCAGTGGTACCAGAACCAATCAGAGCATTTAGTTTTTTCCTTTTTTTTATATATAGTTATATTTCTCGCTCCCTATGCAGCACTACAATCAATATGTCCATACAATGACAAAAATGTCTGGGGCAGTAATTGTCCTTGACTGTGACTTTTTTCGTTTTGTTTTGTTATCATAAACAGATTACTGTATAATCAATTACTGTATAATCAGTCTCCAGCTATAATATCTACGGTATGACCCTGATTTACTATGACACTATGGCATATTGCTTCAGTGGTTCCAAAATGTTATATTTAAGCGTTCGGTTCATGGTCGTCGACCGTCTGTTGCCACCTGAAGGTTATGACGTAATGCTGATGTGAGCTCTTTATATAAGTATTGCCACGGGTATTATCTCCCAGAGGTGTCGGGGTACTTGCTCTCTGGTTGCTCGATCCGCTCACGCACAAGTAGGCCATGACCTACTTGTTCCAAGATGGGTAAATAGAGCGTGCACATCCACTGGATAAAATGAGAAAGAAATATAGTTTGCAACACTGGTAACTAGGGAGAACTCAGCTCCTCTAGTTTATTAATTCAACTTTTTGATCGAAATATTACGTAAGAAAACGTATTAATAACGTGTCAATTTGTTTCCATTTACACACACTCAGAGTTACAGACCTGTAAGGGTCCATTTTGGACCACCTTCTAGCAACCCCAAACATCCATCAACCAAATTTGAGGACCACAGCACTATACTCACACAACACTACTACGCTGTCAATGGTACACTATATTCTGCTTTTACTTGTAACAGAATCATTCTACATTGTTGTATTGGTACTTTCACTTAATTAATTCAACATATGCAGGGGTTGACACTAAGGTCTCCGGGGCACTTGCCCATGGGGCAAGTGCAAGTCAGATTCTACTTGCCCTCAGATCATGGTCACTTGCCCCCCAAAAAATATATTGCATTTAAGTTTACTTCCTACTTGGGTGCTTTAAACCAGGGGTTTTCAACACGTGGTCCAGGTGGTCCCCAGCTAAGTTGGTTAACCAGATGTAACTCTTGAGAACGTAAAAATGAAACCAAATGGACCCTTGCGGGTCCATTTGGTTTCATTTTTACACTCTCAAGAGTTAAAATTCATCATCTTAATTAGCCCAGGTCTACACAACTAGAGAATGTAGAGGATTAATGGCCATTTTTATCTGTATGTTAATTTGCCTGTTTTGTGTTCCAAATCCAGCCTGGACTTGTGGACAAAAGCGCAATAAGTTGCAGCATACTTGCCCGATTGGGCAACCAGGTAGCAGTCTTCACTTGCCCCACCATTTTTTTTTTACTTGCCCCGGGCAAGCGGGCAAGTCTTAGTGTCAAGCCCTGCATATGAAGCAGGTCCTCCACCACTGTTTATCCTTCTGTCCTGGGGAACAAGAAAGGCGTGTTCCGTGCCAAGGACCCCCTGTTGAACAGACATGTAGTAATTAACCAGGGCTCTGTGGCCATGCAGGTTAAATACAGTGTTTGAACTCTATAGTAGCAGAGCAGAGTACACCATGTGAGACTGCAGGAGAAATGATCCAGAGAGAGACACACACGCATACACACACACACACACACACACACACACACACACACACACACACACACACACACACACACACACACACACACACACACACACACACACACACACACACACACACACACACACACACACACACACATACAGTACACCCACACGCACAGAGAGAGAGAGAGAGCACAAGAGAGAACGAGAGAAAGTCCTTGATCTATATAATCACTCATGTGTACTAACGTAATGGCTCATTAGAAGCCTTGAACTGAAACTGTGTGTGTGTGTGTGTGTGTGTGTGTGTGTGTGTGTGTGTGTGTGTGTGTGTGTGTGTGTGTGTGTGTGTGTGTGTGTGTGTGTGTGTGTGTGTGTGTGTGTGTGTGTGTGTGTGTGTGTGTGTGTGTGCGCGCGAGCGCGAGCGCGCGAGCGAGCGAGCGAGCGAGCGAGCGAGCGAGCGATGTGGACACAGAGAGAGACATCTGACCTCTACACAGTATATCACTGTCATGGATGAGGGCCTTCACAAAGAGATGTCCAAAAGGCTTCAGCCAGTGGTGGGTCGAAGGTCTCTGTGTTCAACAGTGGGACAGATTGAATATAAGAAGACAAATGCCTGCAGGCCACTTCAAAGGTACAGTATGAGGTAGGACGACCTCCTGAATAACCTGCAGGAGCTCACCACTGCATTTGCACATTTTATCCAGACTGACTTAGCAACCAGTAGTGACCAACGACCAGGTCATGAACGGTTGCATACCGGTCGTGACGACATGTATACGACCCCAATTTGTTTATAGCAGGGATTTTCAACCTTTTTGATGCCAGGGACCACCATTTATTCCGAATTTGAGCCACGGACCACCAGTTGAGGACATTTCAGCCCCACAGACCCCAAAACTAAAGATTTCTTTTCTTTTTGTCCATGCACAATTCCAGGCTGGATTTGAGAAACCAAACGGTCCAACATACAGATCAAAATGGCCATTAATCTTCTACATTCTCTAGTTGTGTAGACTTGGGCTAATTCACATGATGAATATTTTAACTCTTGAGAGTGTGAAAATGAAACCAAATGGACCTGCAAGGGTCCATTTGGTCTCATTTTTACGTTCTCAAGAGTTACATCTGGCTAACCAACTTAGCTGGGGACCACCTGGAAGCCTCTCAAGGACCACTGGTGGTCCCCGGACCACTGGTTGAAAACCCCTGGTTTATAGGATGGCTGACTGTTGAAAGCAGCAGCGTGACAAAAGTGACTAGTAACATTAGTATAAGTAACTAATGTTATTACTGTTTGTACTACTCCTTACATCTAAAAAGTCGTTCACACCACAGGTTATTGTTGTTGAATGGTGATGGTTTAGTGGTGCGACAATTGTGGTTAGTCAGTAGCGTGGTAGTGTTTCAAATCATTTTAATTACAAGCACTTTAATTTGCCATCATGCCATCATGTTTGGTGGGGCATTTAGGGGGGCATTGACCGCTTATACCCCCCATGCCTAGATCCGACCCTGGTTACTAGTTGCAGTACACCCTTCTCTGGCCATGATCTGGTTGTTGCCCTTCATGTCTTTGTCAGAGTAAAAAATAATAATAATAATAATAAAAGAAAAATGTGATGCTGTCTGAAACCCACCGCTTTCTCTGACATTTACAGTGCATCATAATCATCACCATCGTCGTCAAAATCATCGTTGTCGTCATCATCATCATTACATCCCATCATCATCTTCACCACAAACAGAGGTAACAACTCCCAAGTTCACCACAGGACCCATGCAACACCAGGCCAAATATATGCATGTATACAGTATACAGACTGATATCTCAACAGGGTTGAGTCAATAAAAAAGCTGGATTTTTTCTGCTTCTTAGTTCAGTCATAGACCTGGTGTATTTCTAGCTGTGGTCACAAGGGGTCAGTGTTGGCTTCCCTAACAGAGGCAGGGCTGCAGGATCAGTGTCCTCAGATGTTCTGCTCTGCTCATACTATACTTACAGCTCCATCTCACAACTACCTCACACTGCTCTTGTCAAAACATAGCCTTTACCTGTTCTGAACTTGCTGTAATTGCAACAAATGGCTAAATTGGCCTCATGTGGAGATTGAAGCTAGGGCATGGTGGTTTATTTTAGAATTTGTTTACAACTGACATAAGCCGGCTTTTATGTCAGTGTGGGGCTGCCAGAAACAGTGAAGCATGTTTTTAATTACATCAGAGAAAGACAGTCACTATTCTTAAGGATGGAATACATCTAAGAGTGAATTCCTTTTCTGTTTCCTCTCTTTTTTGGCGGGGTCCATAGTGAGAAACAGCAACTGACAGAAGAAGTGCAATTTCTGGCATTGCCACAAAATGTACTCTCTCTCCCAACTGATCTCTAAGGCCGTTTTGCAGTTCATTATGTTGTCCATGTCATATGTGACCTCACACTTTCTGACTTCATGAGAACGGACGAATACAATCACTACAGTCTACTGTTGAACTGACAGGTCTGGTTGTGTTGGGTGGTGCACACTTGTGTAGGGTTGTGCAACATGGAAGAAATAATGTCAATTTTATAATCTTAACCGTTTAAATATGTGTACATTATGTCTTTCAGAACAGAATGAAGTGACAATATATTACCTTCATTGGTCACAGATTGCCCATAGATGCGAAGTCCTATTAGTCCGAACATGCGCTGGAAACCCGCCATCACCATGCCAGTTGGCCGCCTTGTCTCAAGCCCTGTGTCCTGCTCGTGGTTATGTTGAGGGTGAGGGTTAGAGATAGGGTTAGTAATTTCGTCAGGAAGGGCGAAATCAACTTGTGACCGCATCGGCGCAGCAGACCTCAGGTATGCTATTGGTCGGGGGTTAAGGTTAGGTTTAGGCATAGGTTTTACTGAGGTTATGTTTAGGATTATGGGTTAGGTTTAGGTTTAGTAGTGACTGGTGATGAACAGGCATGGCTGCCTGCCGCGGACACGGAATGATTTTGCTATCTCTCAAAGAATTTCGGACCAATGGGAGGTCAAACCAATGGCATGTTACCGGTGGGAGTCGTGGGACCCAATAAACCACTTGGGGTATATATTGGGTGACACATGGGGTATATTTGGCAGGCTGTAGTCTTTGTGACAGTCTGCGGGCTGACTAGCAGGCTGCCCAGGAGCTGTTGCATATCTCCAAGGAGGGTGAAGCTTTTCTTTTGATTTGTTTTTCTGTTTTCCTGCCAGGAGGTTCTGGTATTGCCGAATAAAGTCCCCCCCTCATTTACAATTCTGTTTTTGGGAATCAGTGGGTTCACAAATAGTGCTGGCATTCTGTCTTTGGGCCTGTTTGAAGTTGGCGTGAAGGCTGGGGTGAGCTGAGGCCAGCTCCTGGCATGTGCTATAATATCGTAGAATAGAGCCCTTCTCCTTAAGGTCTCTTTTTCAGAATCAGTGCAGGTTCAAATAGTGCTGGCATTGTGTCTTTGGGGCTGTTTGGAGTTGGTGCAGCCAATTTCATGCATACATTCACCTGCTGGTCTGAGAAAGGTGTGTGTGCGTGTGGGGGAGAATCCTTAAAGAGGAAACTATTGCCGAATGAAGCTAGCCTTATTATAATTCTGCTTTTGTACACAGTGGGTTCAAATAGTGCGCGCATCATGTCTTCGGGGATGGTTGAAGCTGTTGTAGGTATAATTTCATGCATACAGCGCTCACTTGGTCTGAGTGAGAAAGGGGGGTAAGTGGACATTTCCTGGCGTATGCATTCACATTGCCGAATATAGCCTGCCTCCTGTAAACCGTACGGATCATGTCGAAAAAAACTCATTGCAATGTGAGCGCACACTCTTGTGCCGGAGAGGGCCTTTCTCTGCAGAAAATATGCATACATATTTTCTGCCCATGTGGATGTTTTTTTTGTAGCTTTGTTTATTGGTTTTCAGACAGCTGCAGGGGAAAAAAGCTCATCGTAGGCCTTGAGCCTCGGGCTGTGAGCGCTTGTCAGTGTGACTGTGCATCGTCACTAACTAACAGTCCGTTACTGGGCTGATGTTGTTTGTCCCTCAAGAATCGCTTAAGGCCAATTTTATTTATGCTTTGAGCGACTAGCGTCGGATCGACTTGTCGTGCAGTGCAAGCAGCGCCAGTTGCAGTCTAGACGTGGCATCGATATCGGATATGTTGGTAGGACCGGGTGAGTTGCCTAGTGTTTATTTACGCTTCCCCCGCTTCTTTGTTTCTTGCACATCCGTCTAGCGATGCCGAGATGGAGAAAGAGGGAGGGGGGGGGGGGTCCCTTATTTAAACTGACATGAAAGGAGTGAAGCATACTGCAATAGGCTGCCAGTTTCTGCACCCCAGTACATAACATTGCCTGTGACAATGACAGCTCAGACTGTGATCCATAGGGACACCGCATTAAAGATTCAGCTCAGCTGACATTTGAGCTACCGCTGGGACTTATCCCATCTTCTCTGGCCCTAACCAATCCATAATAACCTCTGGCCTTCTCAGCTGCCAGGGGGCTCCAGGGACTGATATGGGGGAGAAAGGCTGGTGCTTTGGAGGGCGGCCAGCCTGGTGAACTTGTCCTTCTGTCCATCTGGATGGAAGCTAAATAAAACAAACCACTTATAGCAGGGATTTTCAACCTTTTTGATGCCAGGGACCACCATTTATTCCAAATTTGAGCCACGGACCACCAGTTGAGGACATTTCAGCCCCACAGACTCCAAAACTAAAGATTTCTTTTCTTTTTGTCCACAATTCCAGGCTGGATTTGGAAACCAAACAGTCCAACATACAGATCAAAATGGCCATTAATCTTCCACATTCTCGAGTTGTGTAGACTTGGGCTAATTCACATGATGAATATTTTAACTCTTGAGTGTGAAAATGAAACTAAAAATGAAAATGGACCCTTGCAGGTCCATTTGGTTTCATTTTTACGTTCTCAAGAGTTACATCTGGCTAACCAACTTAGCTGGGGACCACCTGGAAGCCTCTCAAGGACCACTGGTGGTCCCCAGACCACCTGTTAAAAACCCCTGACTTATAGCACACTGGATGACTCTGGCACCATTTTAAACATTGCGGCTGAAGGTGGACTGAAGCACTGGAATAAATTGTGTTTTTGTTTGGTCTTTTCGTTGATGTGGGTTAGGGTTCGATGAGTATGCATTACAGCTGTTGACAGGTGTAGTAGGCGGCGCAGGTCAAAGTGCAGTATGTTCACACAGAACTTGACATGATCAAATCCCACAGTGTAAGAAAACCTGTAATGCCTTCATCCTTCAACACAGGTGCTGTGACATAGGGCATATAGTAGAGTCAATACAAATCTGGTGAGCACATAGACCCTTTGCTTGTGTAAGGAGGGATAAAACATTTGGAAAGGCCGATAGGATTGTGAACTTGAGAGTGACTAGCGTTTTTTTTCTGTAAAGTCACTTGTAAATATTGGTATAGTTGCAGGTTGCTTAGCATTCTTTAAATTCAGTAGTTAAACAAATGGTTCGCAAACATTCGAGTTAGATTCAGTAGTTACCCGTGAAGAACTGTTGAAGATGGTCCACCGGCCACTGCTGATGGTAAAATGTCCGACCGACCCCGGTCACCACCATTACTATCGGTCGGGACTCATTTACCATAGCCACGAGCGATGGACCATCAGCCGTGGCCGTTTGGCGTGGTCGCAAAGTGATTTTTCTGTCTCTCTGAAGTGGCCTTCAGTTACTTATTTCTCTAGCACAGTTTCGCAGTGAGATCAATTCCTGACCGTGGCAGGTGTCTCAATAGTTTACCAACTGTCGCGACACGCAGCATATGTCGCGACAAAACTGTCGACTGCTTTGTCGACGATTTTTGCCTTTTGGGCCAATTGTTGACTGTTTACTAATTGCCATTGGTAACTGTCGTTAGTAAAACGGTTGTGACCGTTCCCTACTAAAGCTAACCCTAACCCAGGGGTCGGCAACCCAAGATGTTGAAAGAGCCATTTTCGACCCAAAATTAAATTCAAAATCTGTCTGGAGCCGCATTTTTTATTTTTTTCCTGAGAGTGTGCAAATGTGAACCAAATGGACCCTGGCGGGTCCATTTGGTTCCATTTGCACACTCTCAGAAAAAAAGGTCCTCAAAGAAAAATCATTAACATGGTGAAACACAACCTTTCTTCAGAAATGGAGTTTCAAAAAAATAAAAATAAAGGAGTTTTACAGAACTCCATTTCTAGTCCACACAACATCTCTAAGGTATATTAATGACATAGTAAACTGAGTAAACCTTTGAAAATGGGTGGTTCAGATTGAAAGCTCCACCTCTGATAACTGCTGGGCTTTTTTGACATGGCCAAGTGCTACTTTAACTGTCAGACAGCGCAACGCGTTTTGGGTGACTGAAATGTTTATATTATTTTGGTGTGGATCACCCCAGTGTGTGTATGTAATAATGCTACAGCCACTGAGCCACTAGGGCTGTGTTCTGGAGCCGCATGCAGGTCCTGAGCCGCAGGTTGCTGACCCCTGCCCTAACCCATAACCCTAAACATAACCTCAGTAAAACCTATGCCTGAATCTAACTTTATCCCTCAACCGTTATGCCAACGTTCGTGACAGGTATGAAGCGGTCGGTCGCGGCACTTATGCAAACGGCCGCTACAGTTCTGAATAACGGTCACAACGTATGACGCAGACGCAAAATGACGTGACGAAAGTTGAAAAATCTGTTGCGACAGTTTTGGCCAACGGCCGAGACATACTGTATTTTTTTAACTGCCGCCACACCTGCCGCGATGGTGGCAAATTGATTGTGCCCCTCCTGCGAGCAGCAGTGGTCTACCGGTGTATGCAGGTCAGTGGCTGAATCAGTATTTGGGGCAGATAAGCTACTGAATCCTTCTACTCAGTGAATTCATGGCATGTTTGTGTTGTGATGTTGTGATGTTGTGCTGATAACTCATTAGGGATGTGAGAAGAGCTTTGATCCACTACCTTAATTTATCCTTAGAACATTGTTGATGAGAACATGTTATGGTAGCAAATATATCCCTCAAGAGACATCATTTAGATTTTAGAAGGATACGCCTAGTGAGGAGGAAGTAAGGAGGAACAGTCCTTGCTACAGGTACCTGTTCTAACCTCTTTTCAATATCTGTGCCCCAGATGATAGAAATCTATTTACAGTAATACACAGCTGACCAGAGCCCCCCCCCAGGGAAGGCGCCTACTTTCCCCCCCTTTTACAACAAAACTTTCTTACTGTGCACTGCAACACCTTGTGAGCTTATAGATCAGGTATTTGCGACAAATGTTGGAGCCAAAATAGGGATGCCAGGTTGCAAGTGATAAACCACCACGTGAGTTGAGACAACAAAGGCATCCTAGAGCTATGTGACCACAAATCTATGTAGCCATAAAGGACAGGTCCCAGTTTGCAAACATATTTACTTGCATGAGCGGAGTGGACACAAGTAGGGCGATCTGTGCGCGATTGGTGCAATTTAAATAAGAGACCTGCTAATAAGAGGCCTATTTGTGCGTGCGCAATGCCCAAGTTTGTACTCCACCGAGTGCTGATCTAGTTGTATACTGTGTCCTGGCCACTAGGGGTGGGACGGTTCACTTATCAGGCAATGAGTCTACATACTTTAGCAACTGTTGCTATCCAGCAACACATACTTTAGCAACTGTCGCTGTCCAGGTCAAGATTTGCTGGTCAAGCTCTCCCCTTCTAACGTGCCTATTGGACAAGGCCAGATTGGGGAGGGACTTAGTGAAAGGCCTCATTTTATTAACAGCTGATTCATTGCAGTTAGGACTCGGAGAGGCTCTGTATAGTCACGTGACAAACCAGGTGACCAGGTTGCTCTGCTCTGGTTTCCGACCCCTCAATATCGCAACTCTCCCATTATAAGGCTCTGCTCTAGGACAAACGGTGAAATATGCAGTGAACCAAATGCTATACTATAAACAGTACACACATATACCTTTAAACCAACAAAATATGGCTAGCATTGAGCAATACTATGGCTAGTATTGCTCAATGGCAGGCAATTTAACAACGTCATTCAATTACTTTTTAACTCTGTTACTCTGTCAAACTCCATGTTTGGGCATGGCAATTTAGGAGCTGCATTTGTGTCCCACACAAGTAAGACAACGTAAGACACGCTCTCTGCCTTGTACGGTAGTTGTGAATGCAGTGAGCCCTTACTATGAAAGCCATGCTGAACCTGTCTGTCTGTCTGTGTGTGCGTCAGACACATATTTGGGTGTCCCTGACCCAGAACACCAAGCCGACAGACTCCATTTATGGGTATGGACTGAACTATCCCTTTAACAATGATGACCATCTCTGACATCAGGCTGGAAAAAAGCCCATATTTGGACATGTATCGTCATGATAACATGCATACAGTACGTGTCATACGTGACATGTGCATGACACGTGCGGAGCATATACAGTATAAAAAGAGACACCCGTTCTTCCCTCTCAAGGTGCGATTTTCAGAGATTCAACAGAGAGGAGATTCAACAGAGGAAAATGTTCGTTCTACAACCCATCGTAGACTGTGTGGTTTGCACAGCTGCAATATTTGGAGGTGAGGTCCTCAGCTATGCCACCATCAAATGGATAGAGTCCCGGTCAAACCCCAAGCAGAAGACGGATGAGGCTCAGAGGAAGAAAGACGACGCTCAGAAATGGAAGGACGAGGCTGAGAGACTCGAGGCCGCTTTGGATCCCACCAAGAAGGACATGGACAAGGTTCGGAAGCAGGCCGAGGAGCTGATTCGGCTGCAGTCTGGCGTTGGAGACGTTCAACTGTCAGACCGTGAGGCCATCCTTGCGACCAAACTGGTGGACCCTCGCAAGATACGCACGACGTGGCGCGACATTGCTGGTCTGGACGAAGTCGTAGCGGGGCTGAAGGACACAGTCCTCCTCCTTGTCCAGAAGAAACACCTGATTGGAGGCTCCAGGATGTTGAGACTACCTAAGGGCGTGTTGCTGCACGGCCCACCCGGCTGTGGTAAGACCTTGATCGCTGCTGCCACGGCCAAGGAGGCGGGGTTCCCCTTCATCAACCTACAGGCGTCTACATTGACGGACAAGTGGCACGGCGAAACAGAGAAGATGGTCACTGCTTTGTTCACGCTGGCTGCTAAACTACAGCCTTGTATCATCTTCATTGATGAGATAGACTCTCTCTTGAGGAGTCGCTCCAGCGATGAGAGTGACTGCACGGCCAAACTCAAAGGTCTGTTCCTGAGCCTGTGGGATGGACTGGATACTGACGACAACCAAGTCATCATAATGGGAGCTACTAATCGCCCTCAAGACATCGACTCAGCCATCCTGAGGAGAATGCCCGCTACATTTGAAATAACACTGCCCAGTCGGACAGAGAGGGAAAAGATCCTGAAAGTGCACCTCGAGGATGAAAAGGTGGATCCTTCTCTGGACCTCTGTGAGGCCTCCAAGCAAACGAAGGGATTTTCAGGAAGTGACCTCAAGGAGGTGTGTCGCCTGGCCACAATGCTGTGCCTCCGAGACTCCGTGGAATCCCTCCGTCCCATCCAACAGGCGGACCTACAGAAGGCCATCACTGGGGTGAAGGAACGTAAAGCGAGAATCCGAGGAAACCGGGAAAACTCGGATGCATACAGATATAAATCAGACAGCGAAAGAAGCCCTAGCAGCAGCAGGAGAAGCAGCAGAAGCAGCAGCAGGAGCATGAGGAGGAAAGTCCCATACTGAGAGACAAAAACAAAAAACAAAAATCATGAAAAATGTCAAATTCATGGTGGAGCCCCCTAGTATTAGTTTTCATGTGAAACCTAATACTAGTTTTCACATGAAACAGCCTAGGCTGTACTGAATTTCTAATAAGCAAATCAGGGTGCTGTAGATGGATTTAAGCAGACCTATGAACATTATATTGTGTTTCTAATGCTCAAATAATGACAAATAAAGCAAGTAAAACAAATTGTCAGATAGTCGCCATCTTTGAAAATATGCACAATTGAGGTTCAGCTACACCCATTCATTAAGAAAATTATTCCAACATGTTTCAAAACAAAAAAATACAGAGTTTGTATTCATAACTAAACTGGTACAAACGTTCTAGAAACACTCGGTCATGTGGTGGTCTGGCAGTCATTAGTCAAAGTTTCCTTGTTGTTCGCCGCGGTCAAATTAGCCAAAAACAGTTGAGAGATTCTCTCCTAAATGAAGTGCATACAATTTAATCTTAGCCAGGTCCTAGACTACTTGCAGAATTCTACTTGACAACTTGCCATTCGAAAAGATGCAATTGTTTGGGATACAGACAGTGGCTTTAAAATAACCTCTCTTTCTCTGGTTCTCCGGTAGACGGCTGATCCTTGTCATGCCTCTATTCCCAGTGCAGCTGCCATACATGGCCTGGCCATCACCCACATTCTTTCTCGGCACAAGTCCTGCTGTGCTGTGGCTATTGAAGGTCTTGGAGACAGATTCAATGACACTTTGACACTTTTCAAGTATGAATTCTAAAAATGTAGAAGTCGTGATCCGTAGGTTTATGAATGGGGAGCTAAGATAAACCTTAATTCTTTTAGAATGGAGAGACATTCGGGTAATTAAGTTTAAGTCAAGAACCAAACCAGGATAAATGAAAAGCGCAACAAGCAAGTCCCAGAATTAATGCCTGGATTTTTAAAATACAATTCCAGTAGATTGGAACAACGATCAATTTGTATTATGGAGAACCAGGCATTGTTGCTGTAAATACTGTCATTAATTGTTATTTTCTTCTCTCTGTCAAGCCACATGCAATGGAAATGCTGTGGTCAGTACAGAAGAAGAGCAAATCAAGGAGTTATGAGCAGTGCAAACTTACAGTGGTCTGAGACAGAGATCGTGAGCGGAGCGGAGCGCGAGCGGAGCGGGGAGTGGAGCGGGTGGATTTTTAAGTGAGCGCTGAGCGCGTTTTCAAATGGGTCGGAGCACGCTCTGGAGCGGAGGATAATCCTCCGCTCCAGGCCGCTCCAAGCCGTTCAGTCCAGACAACGGCACACGTGTTCAGTAGCACAGCATAAACGTGTGGTTGTGGTTCAGATGGCGACTATAGGCCTACAGTGCCAGCAACACGATCAAGACATTTAAAATCCTCTCCGAGGTGCGGGAGGAAGGAGGAGATGATGATCATGATGGAAATTGGAAAAAAGAAAAAGTAAGCTGACTGTCTTGCTGTCTATCTTGCCTTAGATGCGTCACCTCGCTATTTATTTTGAAGCACTGCACATCATAACGGCAATTTGAGCGCAGCGACCCCCCCAATGATGTCCAATTCCCCCACAGTGTAACATCATCAATAACCTATTATCCCGTATGGCATTTTGGAAACGAAATAGCGCGGCATAAGATTATTCGCCGCACCTGTCTGGGTTAATATAGACAGTAGTGTAACTGCACATTTAACTCCTGTCTTAAATGTTTATGCTGTGAGGGGGGCAAATGGATGTAAACGAATCGCGGCCCAGTGTCAAAATGTTGTCGATTTTTTTATTTTATTTTTTAGCCCGCGGCGCCCACGGGACCCAACGCAAAATGTTGCCATACGGCTCACAACGCAGCCGTGTGCATGTGTTCTGAGAGAATCGATGTCAACTTAGGCTACTGTCACTGTGTAGCCTACCTTTTGCAGTGTTTTATCAAAGATATAATCCATAACGCGGAGGGGAAAGAATGTCCGAGGTCGCCTTCGTTCTTGCTTTCCTTTTTTCTTTTTTTCGGCGCATTTACAGAGCCGGATAAAAGGCTGCGCGCAGGGGGGGAATGCCCCCCTAAACGCCCTAAATGTAACTCTGTTCTCATATAAGGTTTTCGCCTGCCCCCCCGAATTGTGAAACCTTATATCCGGGTCTGACAAAAGCCGGCGAAGAGAGAGAGAGAGAGAGAGAAAAGAAAATCTTCCGAGTTTGAGCGCACGCCCCGCTTCAAAGACTAAAGCTTTGGAGGTCGCGATTTGACAAGAAAGCAGTGACATGTTCACAACGTCGGTGGTGAACTTTAGGTGTTTGTGATGTGCCGTGGTTCCAAAAAATAAGCAAATAAGCAATCATAGCCGTTTGTTTGAGACAGACTGTGGGGGAAGGAGGACGAGTATAGGAGGACGCAGCACAGACGCGCACAGCACAGACATTGATAGTAGCCTAATGCCCGAAAGCAGCCTAATACCCGACAAAGAAAAAGCAGCAGCCTTTTTTTTTCCAGCCGTCAAATTTTGCTCCTGAGCGGGCCGGGCTGAGCGGAGCGCGGAGCGCGGAGCTGCCCAAATTAATAAGAGCGCGGAGCGGAGCGAGAGCGGTCTGGGAGGGGGTCCACGGGAGCGGATTGCGAGCGGGACCAAATACGTCGAGAGCGATGAGCGGAATTCTCGGCCGCTCCGCTCCGCTCACGAACTGTGGTCTGAGAATTAAATTAATTTGTGATGGTCAGTGTTGGGGACGTTAGTTATAGTTACTTCTCTTAAAAATAACATTATTTCACTTGTAAGTAAGTAACTACTTTACTTATAAAAACCTAATAATTTTGAGACATTAAATTGTTTTCAAGGGAAAAAAAAATCCTTACACGTTACTGACTGTGACAGTCAGTAACGTGGACAAATGCTGCTTTTCTGACCACATTCAATAAGGATATATTGTTTTAGGGCTGATTCTGCAGCAGTCAGCATTTCAATAGTAGCACTCAGGAATCTCCAAAGCACACATTTGCCAAGTTCAATAGTTGTTTGGAATCAAACATTTTTGGCTGCATGCCTTTTGTTGTTGGCAACAACAGCTGTAAGAAAAGAAAAGGGAAATCAATCTCTACTGAAAACTATAATTTATCATCTGTTTCTGGCTAGTCCTACTGTCTTGAACTTGGCCAGTGCATCAATGCGTGCATCTCTCTGCATCTGCTCATATTAATGCAGCAATACAACATCTGCACTATGTTGGGCAACGATGTTCACCCTTCTTGTTCCTGATATCGTCCCAAAGCACATTGATTAGAAGCAATTTGGGGCCCCAGGCAAGATTTTCCCTGGAGTCTCCTATGAGAGGCACAGTAAAATGGTGCACACTGGTGCACAACTTCTTTTTGTTGTTTTTCTACTTGTGAGTTGAGCTTGCCACAGTTGTAGCCATTAAAGGGGAATTCCACCCATTTTCATTTTTTTTCTGAGAGTGTACAAATGCAACCAAATTCATTTGGTTCCATTTGTACACTCTCAAAAAAAAGTGCCTAAAAAAATCCATTAACATGATGAAAATAGATCTTGATGATGTCATCAAGATGTTTCACCATGTTAGTGGCTTTCTTCAGACCTCCATTTATTGGGAACACAGAATGGGGGAACTTTTTCATCATGTCCACCCAACACCTCGAAGGTACATCAATGACATAGTAAAATGTTGAAAATGGGTGGAGTTCCCCTTCAAGTGATGTTATGAAAAACATAACATGGAGATCCAAGGTTTCTGGACAACAACTTTGCTTAAACTCTTGTGTACATGCGCGCGCGCGCACGCACACACACACACACACACACACACACACACACACACACAATCGACAGGTCATCCATCAAGCCCTCAACGAGCAGGGAATCTGGGGAATGTGGTCTAAATGAGAAATCATTGACTAGGAAACTGTGTGCTAATGGGGTCTCTCCCTGATTGGATAAGGAGATTGAGCAGAGAACAGAGAGTGGGTGGGGGGGTTGGGGGGGGGGGGGGGGGGGGGGGGGGGGGGGGGGGGGCTCAGGATCTAGGCATGGGCATGGGGGGGGGGCAATGCCCCCCTAAATGCCCATTCTGCCCCACAAAACACGATGGCATGCAAAACAACCCAAGATATTTCAAATTAAAGTGCTTATATTTAAAATGATTTGAAACACTACTACTGCTACTAACTAACTACAGTTGTGTCACCACTAAACCAACGGCAATTTATCATTGAAAACAGAAAACTCTCTAAGTCAGACCTTTAGCTTCATGCATACTGCGTGTCTGTTGCAACTGCAACAACAACAACTGATGTTATTATTGATGCTTAATTGTCTAATAAAAGTCCTGTAACCAAAAATGGTATGGGTAGCCGCCCCCATATCACCCCCCCCCCCCCCATTGGGAAATGTTACATCCGCCCCTGGGGAGGCTGGAGGGGAGATTGCGGGTGTTGGCCGAATTGGATGATGAGCCACCTGCAAACCATATGTCCTTTGACATTTTGCGTGCGTGCGTGTGTGTCTGTGTTGAGCACTGACTGCACTACTTTGGAAAGATTGCCGGTATTCAGAAGTCAAAAACATGCACTCACGAAGCAAAACAAACAATATACACTGTAGAAGTTGGTTGTTGGCAGGATGATTGCTTTGTTGATTGTTTCTGTTGATTGTGAGTGTGTGCAGTCTCATCATGCTAGAATCATGCTAAAATCTTAGCAGAACTTCCAAAATAGAAAAGAAAAGAGAGAAGAAGGGGAGGGGGGTGCGCTGCTG
This sequence comes from Benthosema pterotum, assembly GCA_039105355.1. NCBI lineage: Eukaryota > Metazoa > Chordata > Actinopteri > Myctophiformes > Myctophidae > Benthosema > Benthosema pterotum. The sequence continues at coordinate 23,905,427 of CM076976.1, forward strand.
CAGCTTGCTTGCTTTTTTCTTCCATAGACAAATGTGTCAGAATATGGCATTGGATTTCTGAAGATAGACTATGTACAGTACAAGCAGTTAAAATTCAATAAATGCTTTGTTTTGTATCACTTTGTTTAATCCAACAATGTAATATGTTT
>CM076976.1:23908075-23966509 GCA_039105355.1 Benthosema pterotum
GCCTGCCACCAGACGTTTATCCCATTTAGTGTGACTGCGAGCTCTTGGATGTGTGTTTGTGTGCGTGTGTTTGCGAGAGTGTGTGTGTTCGTGCGTGTGTGTGTGTGTGTGTGTGTGTGCGTGCGTGCGTGCGTGCGTGCGTGCGTGCGTGTGTGTGTGTGTGCTCATTCTCTCCATCTGTACGTACTCTACTTCCACATAGCAGTGGCCCTCGACCTTAGTCTTGGGTTGATAGATGAGACTGAACTTGTCTGTCACAGGGCGCGCGGAGGAGGAGGAGAAGGGGGAAAAACAGGGGTCGGGGGAGACCGGGCGATGCATTTTGATGGTGTTCTTGAGGAAACAAACAAGTGAGAGGGAGGAAGAGAGCGATTAGCGAGACGGTTGCGCTGTCACTGACTGGGTAGACAGATTTAAATGGACGAGCTGTCATGGCAGGTTTGTTGTCTCTCATTACCAAACTGACCCATTAAATGTAGCTTAATAATAAAATAAACATAAACAAAACACACTCCTCTGTAAGACACCATCACCAGCTTACTCACCTTGCGACAATACATTTCCAAGGTAAAAAAACGATTTACCATAATGTCAGATGCTGTTCTTGTCAAAGCGGCCCTTAAATTTGAATGAGGGGTTTGATACATGGCCGTAAATTGAAAAGCGCAAATAGTAGTACTGCAGAGACACTCACTGATTTACCAGACTATTTAACTTTAACAAGACTCATTCAAGCAGCAAACGGTAGCTTGACTTAGACCGACAGTTCAGATCAGAACAGAGCAGTGTTTTACACACCTCCCACACTATCTTGGTGCCGAGCCAAGCGTACAAAAGCACACATTTTCGCTCTTAAAAAATCAACTCTTACAACTCTTGTTGGAATGTTGCCTGACACTCAATGGCTGCCGTTCATGGGTTGGGCGTCGTCAAAGCGGCAGCTAGTCTTTGGTTCATACCAACCAATCAGACTTTGTTGTTATTCATGTGGCTACTGCTTGGTAACTAAACAAGCACAGCGGACAAGTGCTTCTACCATGTGAAAAAAGCAGCAGAATATGTCAGAAGATGATGTTTATAAAACCTGATGCTTCTTTAAATAAACTACCTATCGTAGGTCGATTTACAACATAATAGCCAGATTGATACGGTCGCGATTCACCGCAGTGGGGGCCGCCATCCAGGCAAGTTTGAATGCTCTTTGCAGACTTTTTTATTTTATTTCAAACAACCTTCCATTCTGACTCATCGTCTTCAGTTAAAAAAAAATCATTAAGTGTAGCGCTAGATAGGCTAAAACAGGCGCTTCGAGCTAGCCTTCCTTTTTTAAACAGAACCGAGGAGGAACCCCATTAACCTTCTGTGTCATTAGTACGTAGTTAATCATGAACAGATGAATGCGTCCTAATCACGCTCGTCAAAGAAATTAATCATTAATCAGCGCGTCCTCCTTATTAGCCTCTCTAGCTGTTTCAGTGTATTGTACTCCCTACTCCCCTCCCCCTGCTGCTAGTAGATTGGTACAGGGGCGGATGTAACATGTCCCATTTGGGGGGACAAGTAAAGCATCAATAATAACATCAGTTGTTGTTGAAGTTGCAACAGACACGCAGCATGCATAAAGCTAAAGGTCTGACTCAGAGAGTTTTCTGTTTTCAATGATGACATGCTGTTGGTTTAGTGGTGCCACAGCTGTAGTTAGTTAGTGGAGTAGTAGTTGGTTTAGTGGTGCCACAGCTGTAGTTAGTTAGTAGCAGTAGTGGTGTTTCACATCATTTTAAACATAAGCACTTTAATTTGAAATATCTTGGGTTGTTTTGCATGGGGGGCAAACTGGGTATTTAGGGGGGCATTGCCCCCCATGCCCATGGATAGATCCGCCCCTGGATTGGTACCATGGTGCCCACACTGGGAGATGGATCGGTAGCTTTCTGCCAATGTATCGTCTCCCAACACAATCCCTATGGCAGGTGACAGGGCGGCGAGTGACTGAGGCAGGAAATGTGCCTATCTATTATCCGTCACTCTGTTGTGAAGCCAGCCATATCCAGCAGCATACAAATGTGCCCACATGACATGTGCACGTGCGCACGCACAAGCAAGCAAGCAAGCTAGAATGCATGCATGCACGCACACACGTGCACGCAACACACTAAAATAAAGTGTCAGTATAATGATGCTGTTACTCATTCGAAAATGAGCAGAAGCTCCACTTTGCGGTGCAGTGATTTATTCCAAGTGATTTGGAATGAATGCGAGTTAATGACTTATTAATCAAACAGCCATACTTAAAACAAATAACGGCTACGTAGTGTATAGCATCTCTTTCAGGCTTAGTAGCGCTCTAAGCAATAGTGCATCTCTCTGTTTTTTTCTTCACACACATGCACGCGTGCACTCATGCACTAATGGTCACGCACGCACGCCCACATACACACAGCTACCGTATACTCAGTCAGCCTTGTGGTTTTTTGTACTGTGTGTGTGTGGCTGTAAATCTGTATGCTAATGTGTAGAAGTCTGTGCAAAGTCTGTGCTTTTATGTCTGTCAGAGTGGCTGAAGTGTGATGGATGTTTGTTAGCTTGTTAGTTTTTTGCGTGTACACAGTGTGTGTGCACAGTGCATGCATGCGTGCTATCTCTATATTTGTGAGGGCCAAGTGTCCACAAAAGTTTGCCATAGTATCTAGGCTAGAATTTGAGAAATAGACATTGTAAATGATTGTTTTATAGTTGGAAAATAGTTACCTGCCCAAGGCGGTGTTGGTGAAAGGGCCTTCCTGTGTGGAGTTTGCATGTTTTCCCCCTAAGGTGATACCATAGAGCAGTTTTCAACCTTTTTCATAGCAGGGCACACTATTTATTTCTGAACGGACCACTATTTGATGGCATTTTAGCCCCACAGACCCAAAACTAAAGATTTATTTTGCTTTTGTCCACAATTCCAGGGTGGATTGCGGAGAAAACGAAACAAACATACAGATCAAAATGACCATTAATCTTCTATTCTCTAGTTGTGTAGACTAAGGCTAATTCACATGATGCATATTTTAACTCGAGAGTGTAAACATTTTTATGCTTTTATGCTTAAAGAGTTACCTCTGGTTAACAAACTAGGGATGTCCAAATGGAAAGATTTTCTTAACCGATCGTTGTCAGACCTTTGCCGTTAATAACCGTTAAGGAAAATGCGCTGTGTGTGCCGTGATACAGACAGCACAATGGCCTTACTGACATCCATAAAATAAAACTATAGGCTTAAATACATACAAAGATAGTTATTTGACCAAAGTTTAGTGAAAGCTCAGTGGCTGCTGCAGTGAACTCACTCTGCTCCTTTGGCTAGTAGGATGATAACGTGGATGAAATTAGAATAGTCCAGCGTGCCTCGACAGCCATGTCCACTTTTATTTTTATCAGTTAATCATTAGCCATTAATGTTGTCGATAACCAAAATTCTGTTCAAAACCCCAATAAAAGAAAATACAATATAATATTATAATTATCCCCGTTGTAGAACATGTACCAGGTCTGCTCCAGGGGTCTGGATCACAAAGGCTGTGCAGGCGACAACTGTGACATGGCTCTATAATTAAAAAAAATAATAATTATAAAAATTGCAGCTGCCCCTTGAATTAAGGTGAGTGACATTGTGTTCTGCACAAACGCCACTACAGCAATTACAAATGAATAAAAAACAAAACATTACCAATCCCATTTCCCTCCTCTATTTCCCATTCAGGGTATTGAAACCAAATTACGTTCTCAAGAGTTAAATGTTTAAATATCGGAAATACTTAATTTTCAAGAAACTACGAAATTAGAAAATGTAGAAGAATTGTTATTTTGACCAATGCTTTGCCAGTTATTTCTCCTAAATTGTGGACACAAACCTGAAAAATCCTTTTTCGGGTCACATGTTCAAATACTTGATTGTGATCACGGTGGTGTCCATATGACAATACAAGTTTTATTATTATTTTTTGTTTGTTTTATATAATATGCTGCGCCCTCCTGGTAGTGGCAGGTGGATAGGCGAGCCCAAGGTCTTCTTTCTGAGGCCTTGCAGCCCCATACAAGCTATTTCCAGCCTCCACAAAGCCAGTCATGCAGCCCACTTTCTGAGCACCGATCCAGGACACTGCTGCTTTCAGACAGCCAAAACCTGCCACTCATCCTGGGATTTCATCTTGAAGCCACGGAGATTGAAGCCAAAGCAGTGTCCCAACCCTTCCTCCTTCAACTGGTAGAGAATTTGACATTTCCCAACTTCTTGTGATGGGTATGTTGTAACAACGGGCGACCAAAAGCGAGTTTGGCTTTTTACTTGCTTGAATTTCATTGTCTATTGCCTAAACAGCCAGTGCCCGAAAATAACCGGGTCTCCAGACAAATAATGGACTAGAGGAAACATTGGCTGGTAGGCTATTCTCAAACACTATGGTGCAGCCAGGTATGGTATAAGTCTTCTCACTGGCTTTGTGGCAGCAAATCAGGTCTGGGGCCTTGTGTGTTGGCCAAAGGCCTGTACCACCACACCTGGGCCTGGGCTTACCAAATAATTACCCATAATAATTAAAACCAGAGCATGATATGAAGAGATGAAACCAATCTTAGCAGCGATGCACTGGCAGCATACTGTAGGTTATTAAGTGACAACACAGCTAACTAGTACTGTCAAGTCAATGTCAATTAAGCTAGCCCCAACTTTAATTAGCTATGAAAACACATATTCCGTATGTAGCGACTGCCGAGGTATCATGACAACAACCCAGCTAGGAGTAGAAATGCTGTCACTGTCAATTGCGCTAGCAGCACCAACTGCTATTAATTAGCTATGAAAACACATTTTCCCCACTTAAAACACAGTTTTTCTACTTTAAACATACCATCAACCTAAAGCCAGGGCCATAGCCCCTATATATTTATGGTCACATACTGTGTTGTGTAAACCACTATTAAAATATTCTATATAAGGCAAGGTTTGCCCATTTTCATTATGTTTCATGTACCATGTGACTTGTGTCAAACTAGGGGGGGTTCCGTGCTTCTGAATCCATTTCAAGCATTATTTTAGCACAAAAAACAGCCATACCCACAAGCCCAAATGTGCCCAAATTTCTGCGACATGTTCTAAAAATCATCAAATTTGTGATAAATGCAATAGCCATTTCAGTGTGTGCAAAACTATTGTTTCGAATAGATGCTGAATCATGTGCCTGGCCTATGGTCCATGCACATGTCTCTCTCCCTCTTTCTTATGTTCACTGGAACTATCAACATTACAGTGTTTCAGTTGCTCCATTCATTAAAACTCCATCTTAACCATGATTGAAAAAAAAACAACCTTTTTTCTGGTAACTGATATGGTCTTAATTTGTGAGGGGGGCATTAATATCAGATTGCATTTGTAAAATCGCCGTTATATTTATGTCTACAGTTACACTATGCTTTTTTTGGTCAGGAGCCTTTTTACATGCCATTGTGTCTGTCAACATGAATGAAGAGTGATTAATGTTTGGCGTGCTTAGGTGTGTGTGTGTGTGTGTGTGTGCGTGTGCGTGTGCGTGTGCGTGTGCGTGTGCGTGTGCGTGTGCGCGTGCGCGTGCGCGTGCGCGTGCGCGTGCGTGCGTGCGTGCGTGCGTGCGTGCGCGCCCGACCTGCTGATGACAGGGCAGGTATCATTAGTCTTTGCGTCATTGATAGATTAATGAGGCTGCTCTATTTAGCTTGCCCTGTCTCTCTGTTTGACCTACTGTCTACAGAGCCACACTCTCAACGTCAGTGCCCAGGAAAAAAAGAAGAAAAACACTCTGAATTATTAATGGGATTTTTATATTTACCATAGAGGTTACATAATCACTTACGCAAACTGTATCGTGTCCCACTTTATAGGCATTGCTCTGATTAGGCCTACTTTATGTGTTCTATAACCATGATGGATGGAATTCAGCTTGATTGCTAAAAGTTTCAAGTTGAGCATTTTTTTTGTAATTGCCATAATATGTGACCATAGCATCAACAACCTACACAAGGCAAATAATTTGAAATATGATGTGTCAAACTAGGGGGTTTTCATTATTCTGAATCCATTCCAAACATTAGTTGGTCATGTGCACATGCTAACTAAATTTAGATTGATTGATAGATGAAAAAAAAAGAAAGAGGCGACCAGGTACTCGGTGGAGATAAAGGGAATAATAGAGGTAGGAAAAGGTGCTTCTTATTCCCTTGGATCTTTAAATTTAGATTGTTTTGCCTTATATACTGTAGGTCGTTAATGGTATCTTATGCTAATTACTGAAATCACAAAAAATGCAACTATTGACAACCGCACTGAAGGTTGCATCTCCTCTAAGCCGATGACATTTGAATCATGATGGTTTATACTAACTGACATTTCTGGGTCTAACATGGACCACTTCCACTATAGAATATTGAAGGGTAATCACATGAGTATAATTATTCTCTCAGAGTGTCAGAGAGCAGGCAGAAAAATGTTTGCTGTGAAGAGAGAGATTTGCTGTGCTTTTTGACACTACACAGAAAAAACATTGTAAGTGCAATGTTTATTTCATTTTCATTCAAAGAGTGTATATACAAACACTTTGATTCCGGCAGAAATGCTGTGTTTCTGGTTCGATTATGTAAATGGGAGTTATGTAACTGCTTTTTTTAATGCCTGCACTTTATATATTATGTTCTAAACCCAGGGGTTTTCAGAAGGTGGTCCGGGGACCACCAGTGGACCCTGAGAGGATTCCAGGTGGTCCTCCATGCAGCTAAATGATGGTCAGTTGGTACCCAAATGGACCCTTATACTGTAGATCTGTAACTCTTGAAAGCGTCAAAATGAAACCAAATGGACCCTCACAGGTCCATTTGGTTTCATTTTACACCCTCAAGAGTTAAATTATATTTAAACATCTGAATTACTTCATTCTCAAGAATGCACACACTTACAAAATGTAGAAGAATTATTTATCCCAACATTTTGCCAGTATATCTCTCCTAAATTGTGGACACATACTTGAAATTCCTTAGTTATGGGTCAGAGAGACTAAATTCATCATCGAAATGGTAGTCCGTAGCTAAGATGCAGAATAAATGGTGGGCCCTGGTATGAAAAAAGGTTGAAAACCACTGTTCTACACTTGTAGAGTTCTACTTGTAGAGTTCTACAAGTTCTGCAGTTCAGTATAGGCAGTATGAGGCTATACTTGTAATGCCATGTATAATTTGTACTGTATAAACTCACACGCCCCCGTCCGACCGTGAGCCCATTTTCGCGGTAGAACTCTCCAGTGCCGCGACCCAGAAAGCACACGAAAGTGCTGGAAAACCTCTGGAGGGTGTCTCTCTGCTGCACTGTCTGGTGAGTCTTGACCCCCCTCCTACCCCACCTCTGGGTCCACAAGCACATCTGTATTCAGCCCCGGTTTTGTACTCATATTGTCAATGGCCGGCACCCAGGCCCTCCTGAAGATGGATGGAGCCGAGGCCCTGTGTAATAACCAGCCTATCCCCTCAGGGCTGCTGTAGTAGCACACTCTCCAACTCCTCTGTCACCTGGGCCCCATGCACTGTCTCCATATTGACTCAGGCATTTCATTTTCATGCATCCATATTCATCCCCAGACAGTCGGTCTCTCCATCCTCCATGCGCTCCCGGCTTTCACAACCCAGTATTTGTAACGCGTGACGCGGGGAAAAAGTGGTAGAACTAAGGGGTTTGAAGTTTGCGTCCGCAGTTTAGGAGAGATAAACTGGCAAAACGTTGGTCAAAATAACAATTCTTCTACATTTTCTAATTGTGTTGATTCTTGAAAAGGAAGTGCTTCCGATGTTTAAATATAATTTAACTCTTGAGAGCGTGAAATGAAACCAAATGGACCCGGGAGCGTCCATTGGGTTTCATTTCACAATCTCAAGAGTTACAGATCTACAGTACAGTATACAAAGGTCCATTTGGTTACTAACTGTACATAGTTTAGCTGGGGACCACCTGGAATCCTCTCAAGGACCACTCCCGGCTTTCCTCTCTGCTTTCTCTCGTTCTCCCTTCTATTTTTCTTCCAACCGTCTCTCTCTCACTCCGTGGCATTGTTTTCATCATATACGTAATAAGTAAACACCATTAATCAATTTTGTTGATTAGTCTCCATTCAAATATTTAACGCAATTAATGCATGTGCACACTGATTCAACCCACTGAGCATTTTCTAATTACTTGAGTTGTGAGTGGAGCGGGTGCAAGTTAAGCGATCGGTGCACGGTGGTGCATGGTCTCCGATTGGCTGGTTGGGGGGTAATTAGGTGATGTAATGGAGATGTAATTGTGAGGTAAATAACAGACCTTTATAACTAAAGTCATGAGTATTAGCCCGCGCCCCTCACGCACAAGTAGGCCACAGCCTACTGCAAACTCTGTTCACTTCATGTGGTCAGTGCAATGGAGGCTCTTATAGACTAGTTGGATTGAGAATAGGGACCAGCATGAACAGCGCTCGAGGGATCTACAAGCAATGGGAGCTTTGTAGATCACCTATTTTGATGAATATTTTAAAAGTAAACAGATCATTTTTTTAATGTTCAAATCCTGTACAGGAAAACAGGACATATTTTGGACGTAGTTGGAATGGTGATCAATCATGATTAAATTAATTTTGAAGCTGTGATTAATCTGCTTATTTTTTTTAATCATTCAACAGCCCTATTTATTTTAAATGTGAGTGTCAGGTTTGTGATTGTGTGTCCGCGATGTAGTAGGCATGCATGGACTTTTATTTTATAAACAGAGCACTCCTGTCTGACAAACCTGAATAATGAGTACATGTCTCCGAGCACAACAGCATAATTTCTGATCCGTTCTGAGAGAGCTGTGTGTCTGGCATCTACTTAGTGTTGTTTTCACCGTTTTGGGCCGAAAGTGAACAATGCGGTCCGGCAGCACTTAGCATTTCTCTGCTGAAAACCCAAGCAGAAGCGTTCGCTGCTCAGTAGACAGGAGACAGGTGGAGGGAAGAAAATAATGGAGAGCAGTTTCGAGGTCAACACGCATTGGTCTATTTCATGGAGATGTGGACACCCCACCAGTTGTTTACAGGTCAAAAGCATGATAGATCTTGGCTCCTCTCACAAAACACATGGAGCAAAACAAAAAAAAAAGATTGAATCAAGCTTCGCGCCAAGGAAATAGCTCACGACTTTCACCGGAGAGGTTGGCATTTTTTTTTTATTTTTCATTCTTCTGGACCTTGTCTTGAAATCAAACAAACCCCTGTAGGATGTGTGAGGGCCTCATTCACTCATCAAATGCATAGTCGTTGTTCGGTGGCCTTACCCTCAACCACACAGAGACAGAATCTATATTTTGCGCAGTCTCATTCGTGTTGTGTTGGACAGAGGCTCTTGAGCCAATCATTATCGGAGTCCTCTGTGTGTGTGTATACAGTATGCGCGTGTTTGTGTGTGTGTAATGTAAGGGAGGATGTTCCCCAGCAGTGGTGTTATTGTTCCCACCAATTCCCCTCTATCTTCCCAGCTCCTTCCTTCCCCCTCCACCCCAGCCCACCCCGGCCAAGCCCTGGGTGTGGACAACAAACAGGGATAGATTAGCCTGTGCCGCTCCTCTCTCTGGAGATGACCTGTGGAGTCAGAGGTGCCTGTGGCTGAGCCCGATGAAAAATAAGAACGGTGGCCTTATAGCGGCATGCGGCCGGGGGCCATGCCGAGCTGCACTGTGTCATCCCGCAGCGCTTCTGCTCCTGCTCCTCCTCGGCAAGTCAACACACCATTAAAAATGACAAATGGCGCCCCAATCAAGCACTAGCCCCAAGTCGTCCGCCCCGTTGCCCTGATGTTCCTGAAGCATTACCAGAGCTCGATCCGTTGCGCTCGTGCCCTCGTCCATCTGTCGCCGCGATGTCCCAGGGCTGGAGTAGTCGCTTGTTAGGAGTCCGTCACTTTCCATTTGCCGGGCGTTTGATTTTCGTCGGGAGAAAGGTTAGGAGCGGCGGAACGTCCAAAAGGTACGCCAAAGATGGATGAGTTGCGGGAGGCTGTTCTCATCCGATTTACAATCTCTGTTTTACTCTTACAAAACGCTGGCTCAAGAAAGTGCACATAGCTGTGTGTGTGGTTGGGGCTACAACTATTACAGTATCTCGTTTGCGTTTTGTATATCGCTTACTAAATCAATCATTGATTTTAAGCACATTCATCACTATAGGCCTATAGACTACTTTGTCATATTGTCATATCTACATCCTAAACTGGAACCACACCGCAATTTTTGACATTGTAGCCATGGTTATAGGCATGGTATCATTTATGTTATACTATGTCAGTGGTTTTCAGCAAGTGGTCTGGGGACCACCAGTGGTCCTTGAGAGGGTTCCAGGTGGTCCCCAGCTAAATGATAAATAGTTGGTTAACCGGATGTAAGTCTTTGAGAGCGTAAACATGAAACCAAAAGGACACTTGCGGGTCCATTTGGTTTCATGTTTACACTCTCAAGAGTTAAAATATTCACCATCTGAATTAGCCTACATCAGTCTACACAACTAGAGAATGTAGTAGATTAATGGTCATCTTGGTCTGTGTGTTTGCCTGTTTTGTTTCCGAAATCCAGCCTGGAATTGTGGACTTTTGGGGTCTGTGGGGCTAAAATGAAATCAAATGGTGGTCCGTGGCTCAAATTCTGAATAAATGGCGGTCCCTGGTATCAAAATTGTTGAAAACCACTGTACTATGTCATACATACAGCAGTTTGCGCCAAAAAGTTGTAGATCTGGCATATTGTACGCATTGCGAGCTTGCGTTTTCGAAACCATTGCACTAGGCAGTATTATAAATAAACAAATTTGTCATGCTTTACTCCCATTAAATCCGGTGTGTGGTTGGTGGTGGAAACAAATAATAGGTTTCTCTGTTGTGTCCCGGCGATAAGCCTCCCCACTTTGAGGCGTAGCAAATAAACCAATTAAAGCGTGACACGTTGTCTGGCCTGCTGCTGAGTGGAGCAACAGGCCAGCAGTACTGAGTGCTATAGCTGTGGAGAGGTTTCTGGCCCCAGGTAAAATCCCAGGTCTGTTCAAGCTTTTAGATTAACAGCTCCATCACGGCTCCATCACAGCTCCAGGGACAGGCAGGGTGGAGATAGATAGCCCAAGACTGGAGAATAGTACCAGGCTACATGGGAGGGGGGGAACAAACCCCTCTACTCCTCATGATGTGCCAGGTATACTCTGTCCAATTTGTGGTCCCTGGGGTAAGGGGGTGGGGGGGGGGGCTAAGCCCCTTTTGTGTCAACCATCTGTTGCAACGGAGCGTGCACACACAAAAAGAGGTGAAGGGAGGTGGAGAGAGAGAGAGGAAGCTGACATGGCAATGACATTAGGAAGTGCTGCCGGATTTGCCAAATCCATTAAAGGACATTTTCAATGCAAATTGAGGTCTGCCCTTGCAATGTGGTATAATGGGAGACGGAGGCTGCCAGACCACGCGCTGTGGGCCTTATAGAGGGACACGAAGGTTCCATATAGCCTATAGTAGGCCTACACGGCGCGTGGGAGGAATGGTGCGTGCGGTGCTGTTATAGCTGTCAATTTAAGTAATCGTTCCAGCCATAAAGGATATGCATATATTATACATGTAAATTGTAGTTAAACTAGAATGGCGTGCGGCCCAGTTTCCCACCTCAGCAACAAAAGCCTTTCTCTCTGTCAGTGTTCAATTTGGCTGATCACACCAGAATAACTGCTTTTTAACCTAGCATACACTATGGGTAGGATGCAAACATTTGTCCGTTTCTATGAATATATAGCAACCATCTTCAACTGTGGATCCATTTTTCAGGTTGCAGGGCCAACAGCCCACCAGGGAGCTCCAGACTTCCCTTAATTTATTTATAAAAGATGGCATCATATTTTTCACATGAAAAGTGATAGACTTGGCATAGAAGTATAACATTACTCACAGACCAGTGAGGTGGTGGTGGTAGTGAGCGCAGCATGGGGGCTTCACACTAAGCTTCACTGACATGATGCTCTATTTTTTGGAAGGAATTTCATATTGATTTCTTTCAGCTGTGATGAGAAAGTAGGCCTATAAGCGAAGAGACAGACTTCATGCTGCTATAATATGATGCGATACAACGTGGCGCTTGCAAGAAGGGATTGCCATAACAGTACATTTCACAGATCATGATGACAACATTTATACGCACAAGCGTATAACACACACACACACACACACACACACACACACACACACACACACACACACACACACACACACACACACACACACACACACACACTGTACTGTACTGTATGTGATTTTTCTAGGTCTTCTGGTGGGGTGCTTGGTGCAGTACGCTCCTTCGGCCAACTAGTGGCGCTATTTCCCTTCAGTGAAACGGGCGCCGCAGCATCAAATAGGTCAGGCACAAAAGTTTGGTGGTGTTTTCACAATACAAAGGTGGGTGGAGCGGAGAGACGGCGATTGGTTAGCGACTTTCGCTCTTCAACCAGTGATTGGCCCCGGCGCTTTAACGGGCTGTGAGCACGCAGTGTCGGCGGGTCCCCCTCCCACCACCACAACCCTCCTCCTCTCCCCCACCTCCACAACCCTCCTCTCTTTCCCCGCGTGAATATGAATCCCACCCCAGTTCTGGGATACAGCCGCCTAATGTATGGGTGTTGTAACTCTGAGAGAGTCTAATCAGGTTTAAAGGGGAAGTCCACCCATTTTCAACATTCTAATGTGTCATTAGTATAGGCTATACCCTAGTGGTGCTGGATGGACATGATAAAAAAAAGTTCCCCCATTCTGTGTTCCCAAGAAATGGAGGTCTGAAGAAAACCACTAACATGGTGAAACATCTTGGTGTCATCATCAAGATGTATTTTCACCATGTTAATGGATTTCTTTAGACACTTCTTTTTTTCTAAAAGCTTGAAAACCGCTGCATGAATTCGGGCTCCCAGACAGAGAAATACCATTAAATGTGGGTCTAGTGTAAACTAATATGCATATCAAACTGGGGGTCCTTGAAATGAAACCGGTTGAGAATCACATCTTCTGGCATATGACTTCAACAGGGGGTCCGTGGGCTCATGAGTGTCGCTTTTTCGGGGTCCCTTCCTTGGCCAAGTCGGCAACATGAAAATCGCCTGTGAACTAATTGTCAATCACAGAGACTGCTGGGCCAATCACAGCGGGGTGCTTTCCCAGAACTGCGGTGTGATCCATAACAGCCGTGCACCCCTCCCTCCCTCCCTCCCACTCCACACGCTCATACCCTGGTACTCCTCTCTTTCCCCTACGCTGATTGTCACACACACACCGGGTTTACTACGGGCTTGAAATGTGACTCGCAACACAACACAGCGGCTAACCTTTAACTGGAATATACATGTGATTTTTTTTTCTTCCCCTGTGACCAAACCGAGGAGGGATTGTTTTGACGCGCACCGCCCGGCCGGCCCCGTACCGTACCGTACCGTGTTATTTTTGGGTTGATATTTTTTGTTTGGGGGGGTGACAGCCACGGCACCAGGGCTGTTGTTGGGAGACTTTATCACTATACTCCCCCCACCTTTTCTTGCCATGACGGCGGATCTGTTGGCGCTTTTATCCGTGATGGTGGTGATCACAGCAGCTTCTGCGATGGAAGGTAAATGGAAGTGAAATTATTAAAGATAAGCTCTTTTTGGGGGATTTTTTGGGGAGCCCGCTGCAAAGCTGCACAGCCCCCAGTTGTTTCTCTGTGTTGCGTGCTGTCTGTGCTGTGCTGTGTACGGCTGTGTGTGTGTGTGTGCCACTGCCTCGGTCGGCTGGGGATCCGACAGGCAGCCTGGCTGCTACTACAGAGGGATGCGATGCGATGCACGTGGAATCATTTTACAGTAATACAGACAGTGGTTTTCAACCTTTTTCGTACCAGGGCCCACCACTTATTCAGCATTTGAGCCACGGAGCACGGACCACCATTTGAGGACATTTTATAGCCCCCCAGACCCCCAAAACTAAAGATTTATTTTGCTTCTGTCCATGACCATTATTTAATCCTCTAGTTGTGTAGATTTTTGGACTAATTCACATGATGAATATTTTAACTCTTGAGAGTGTAAAAATGAAACCAAATGGACCCGCCAGGGTCCATTTGGGTTCATTTTTACGTTCTCACGAGTTACATCTGGTTAAACAACTTAGCTGGGGACCACCTGGAACCCTCTAAAGGACCACTGGTGGTCCCCGGACCACCTGATTTAGAGCCCTGATTTACAGACAGTTTTACTGTGCTTATTTCTCCTCCTCCCTTATTTCTAAAGGAGGGGACTCTGGATGCTCGGACCACAGTATCTTTCCTTGCCTCTTGTGCCTGCAGTGGGTTTCAGTGGGCAGTGGTCCTTGAGAGGGTTCCAGCCAGGTGGTCCCTACGTCCCCCAGTTAAAGGGGAATTCCACCCATTTTTAAACATTTCACTATGTCATTATTAATATTTACTAATACATTAGTAAAGTCCCCCATTCTCCCAGGGAGAAAAGGGAGAAAAAAGGGTGTGAAAATGTTTCAGACCCCTTTTTCTCCATTGCTAGGAAATATAGACTGGGAAGGATTTCTCTCTCCACACATCATCTTTAAGGGATGTTATTAATGACAGAAAAATGCTGTAAATGGGTGGAATTTGACTTTTAATAACGAAAAGTTCAACAGTAACCAAAACGGACCCTTTTATTATAAATTAAGGGTCCGTTTATTATCGAACTCTTGGGGAGTGTCAGCGCCATAACGTGTTTGCCTGTTATTTCTCACAATTACAGCATGTGAGTGTGGACGAAAACAAAATCTTTTAGTGTCAGTGGCTCTGACTGAGAGGCTAAAACCAGAGCAAAAAGAGGTGTTCCGTATACAGTACGTGTGGCTATAATGCTATATAAAACAGTGGGGCCCTGCCTGGTTGAAAGCCACTGCTCTTTGGGGCATCATTTGGTGTGATTATGTATGATGCCGTTGGTCTGGCTGTGAGCTGTAAAGCACAGCAGAGCACAGTGATTTCTGGACTGTCATTTCTGATACGTGTTGTGTACACCCTGCCTCGTCTCACTATCCTTGGTGCTGAACATACTGTATACCAGGGGTTTTCAACCTTTTTGACACCAGGAACCACCATTTATTCAGGATTTGAGCCACGGACCACCATTTGAGGATATTTAGACCCACAGACCCCAAATCTAAAGATTTATTTTGCTTTTGTCCACAATTCCAGGCTGGATTTGGGAAACAAAACAAGCAAAACATAGATTCCAAAATGGCTAATTCAGATGATGAATATTTTAACTCTTGAGAGTGTAAAAATGAAACCAAATGGACCCGCAAGGGTCCATTTGGTTTCATTTTTACGTTCTCAAGAGTTACATCTATTTAACCAACTTAGCTGGGGACCACCTGCAACCCTCTCAAGGACCACTGGTGGTCCCCGGACCACCTGTTGAAAACCCCTGCTGTATAGGTGCGTTGCACAGGATAAGTGGCGTCTAAACATTGTTTCTATGAGCGGTTGAGACGTGGCACAAGTGAAGCTTGTACTGTATATGTCACAGGACTGATGACGATACTATGATCATCGTTGATGTTTATTGTTTACGTCTAGGCCAGTGGTTTTTCATCCTTTTTGAGCAGGCTTATTATTAGGCCTGCTATTATTCCATTCTATGGTACACATCTGGTACATATGACTTGGCATCATTGTGTTTTCATCCAGTTGAATAGAACCTACAGTATTCTGCCCTTGCCTTAGCTTAAAAACTTCCCAGCGAATAGACACAACCTCTCCCTTTTTTCCTCGCATCCCATGTTGCGATTCCTTTATCATTTGGCATTGCTGTTTCCCTTTACCTGTCTATCCTATACTGTACGACCTACTGTAGCCTATCCTCCCCTTTGTTCACAATACACAGGGGATTCTCCATATGGAGTGGTGCCACCGATGGCTAATATCTGGTGGATTCGGTGGGCTTTATTTTTTCCATCACAGGCCATCAGGGGTCAGACATCAGTGCTGCTGCATACTGTTCATAGCCTCAGACATTGGCCTGGTGTTTTAATTCGTAAAACCTGACGGCTTCTTGAAACGGGACCATTTCTTTGACTGTGGTCATTCTTTCCACTTTACTTCCCAGCTGCGTGCAACACACACGCACGCACGCACACACACACACACACACACACACACACACACGCACACACACTACACACTACAGCGTCTCCCATCACGCTCTCTAGCCGTAATTGGATAAATTGGAAACAAATAAAGTGGGTGGCATGGCATTAACTGGTATGAATTTACTCAGCCATTTCTCTCTCTCTCTCTGCTTGAAATTATTTACAACTCTCTCCTCTCCTGGAATCTTCCCAGCTTCTGGCTTGCACTCTGTAATTGTGCAGTAGTGGCTTTTCCTCCTCTCTTCTTCTTCGTGTTCATCAGATTTCAACGGCAGTAATGGAAACCCAGTCCAGCCCCCCAAATTACTACCTCTGGGAGGAGAAGGACGGGTAGGAGAGCCGTATCTGGATATTTTGAGTCCCAAATGTTTACTCAATGTGGACGAGGGAGGGAGGGAGAGGGAGGGAGGGAGAGAGAGAGGGAGAGAGGCAGACAGGAAAAAGACACTGTGAATGTCAGAGATAGAGACAGAGAGAGATGCATGTGTAGGGCTGTCACCTTTACAAGATGGGAATGGGATGAGAGGCAGAGACAGACATGGGGGGGGGGGGGGGGGGGTGTATAGAAACAGATGGACGATAGACAGCCCTAGGGTTACCCGGGTAACTAGGATGAAAGTGATTTCCGTGTGTGGGTCACTAATTGAAAGGAGATCGTCCCACAGGCAGGTTAAAAGATTTCACTGATCTGATCTACAATCTGTTGCTCTTTCCTCCCTCTTCCGTCGTGTGTGTGTGTGTGTGTGTGTGTGTGTGTGTGTGTGTGTGTGTGTGTGTGTGTGTGTGTGTGTGTGTGTGTGTGTGTGTGTGTGTGTGTGTGTGTGTGTGTGTGTGTGTGAGCCAGGGAGAGAACGGTGGTGCAGCCATGGCCTCTTTGTGTCGGGGGCCTTAATCTGATTATATGGCCCCTAATCACCACATCAGCCCCATAATCACAAACAAAGTGTCAGAGATTGCAGTGTGTGTGCGAGAGGCTGGGGGGGTGGGGGTCACAAATGACCATATGGACACACTTTGGAGATAAATTAAATGTTGTTTTAGGGTGACAGAATCTCCCGAGGAACTCTTTCTTGTGTGCGCACACATGCGCGCACAGATCGGTGTCGCAGCTAAGGTTTACGATAAGTATTGTGTATTTGATTCTGCACAATGTGCAATCGATGTTAAAAAAACATGCCAAAACATGCACAAATGTACTTTTCACAACGTACAGTTTGAGAATGAGATCTGGAACTCCTTGGTCCTAAGATCACTCCGTATTTTACATACATGCAAAGTCATTTAAAAACACAGGTGGCCTCCTTTCCGGTCGATCATTATGCTTGATGCGTGGCGTGAGCGAGCGTGCGCGCTTGGCTGCTGTTGTCCATCAGCGTGTGTGTGCGTGCGCGCATGTGTGTGTGCATGCGTGTGAACTCGCTGATCGCAGGTGGATGGGCCAAGGTTACGCCTCATTGCTGTCAGGCAACAAAACCTCTTATCTCCACTTCTGGCCATCCTACAGTACAGTACATGACTGTACTATAGTGTTACACAAAAGCACCAAAAGCATAAATCGTAAGAAACAAAAATAGGGGTTTTTCAACAGCGGACCGTCCCTGAGGGGATTTCAGGTGGTCCTCAGGCTAAATAATGGAAAGTTGGTTAACCAGATGTAACTCTTTGAGAGCGTTAAAAAGGAAACCAAATGGACCCTTGCGGCTCCATTTGGTTTCATGTTTACACTCTCAAGAGTTAAAACATTCATCATGTGAGTTAGCCCAAGTCTACACAACTAGAGAATGTACAAGATTAATGATCATTTTGATCTGACTATTTGACTGTTTTGTTTCCCAAATCCAGCCTGGAATTGTGGACAAAAGCAAAAGAAATCTTTAGTTTTGGGGTCTGTGGGGCTAAAATGTCATCAAATGGTGGTCCGTGGCTCAAATTCTGAATAAATAGTGGGCCCTGGTATAAAAAAGGTTGAAAACCTCTGTACTAAAAGATTGAAAATATGAGGTTTCCTCCGGACAAAGACGATGTACAATCCACATCAGCATGCATGCGTGCCCCAGCTCCATAGAACCTGTCGACTAGTAGGTAGGGCCAGTCATGCACTGAGAAACTTGTGTAAAGAGAGATTATTTCACAAGGGAAATATTGAGACGGCATATTAACTTGCACTGACATGGTATACTGGCTCGCGTGGAGCCAGTATACCAGTCAGTATACCAGAGTCAGTGCCCCATTGTAAGATTATTATTTTTTATTTGTTACTGGTGCCTAACCCCTCCAATGACTGCGTGCGTGTGTGTGTGTGTGTGTGTGTGTGTGTGTGTGTGTGTGTGTGTGTGTGTGTGTGTGTGTGTGTGTCTGGAGTACGGACAGCTTCAGTGTGTTGTTGAGAAGTCTGCACCGCTCATTTCACATGCGTGCAATTTTATTTCTGCTTTCACCTACTGTAGATATATTTCACTTTTTTCATGGCACAAAAAAACGGCATGCTGGCTGTGTTGAAAGTGGTTAAATGTGTTCTAGCGCTACTACCGCCGGGTGACCTCTATGCAACTGCTAACTCCCATTCCGCGCTGATGGATTTTTAACGTTGGAGCTCTGCGATTAGGCTACACGTTTGAATGATTAATTCAAACATTCAAACTATTTGACCTTAGATCCATAGATGGGCTTTTTGGAGTGCGAGACTCGGTTTTCGTTTGAGCAGGCTCCAGGTCGTTGCCTGCTTCCACGCAGCATGTGGCGCACACATGTTCCCCCTCCCTCCGTTCCTCGCTCCGTTTTTGTGGCTGTCGGTGTTTCGCTCGCTGGTGGGAGGATGTGAGTGTAGTCGTGTCAAACAAGGTTGTTGGTTTACAATACAAGTTGTTGTAACGCCATTTTTGCGAAATCACGTCATTGTACTTTCTCTTTCTTTGGCAGGGGGGTCTGCGCAATCATCAAATGTGATAAGTTGCATGCATCACAACTTCATGCAGATATAAAGTAAACTGTAGGGGCATGATGTGTTCCTGTAGTTACCACAGGAGTGTGTGTGTGTGTGTGTGTGTGTGTGTGTGTGTGTGTGTGTGTGTGTGTGTGTGTGTGTGTGTGTGTGTGTGTGTGTGTGTGTGTGTGTGTGTGTGTGCGCGCGCGCGCGCACGCGCACACGCACACGCACACACGTGCACACTCTTAAGGCGAAAAATCAGGGGGGAAAAAAGAGAAAATGAAGGGATTTGCATACGATTTTAGAAAAGGATCTATGATGGCTCTCCTTCTTTTCTCCTATCTGACCCCCCAACACCCCCCACACACACAGACACACACACGGTCTCCCCATAGCGTGTATGTGGACGGTTCTTGCCAACAGCAGCAGTAATTCTCCCCCACTTACAGAGTCATTGCTTATTTCTGTTTGCCCTTAAACCAATTAGGCTTAGATAAGCCCGCTCATTTAACGGCCTGGAACAGTCGGGGAGGAGAAGGAGAGAGAGAGAGGACGGATGGAGGGATACGGGCAACGGCAGCTGTATATATGACAGAGAGAGAGAGAGAGAGGGAGACAGGGAGACTGTGAGAAGGAGGTATCTCTCTGTCCGATCTGTGTGCCTGTCTGAGAATAGCTCATGGTGGTGGATGATGATGATGCCACTGTTTTCCATCTCAGTTTTCAGTCAGACAGACACTGCCACACTGTCTGTACTGTAATACTGTGTGTGTGTGTGTGTGTGTGTGTGTGTGTGTGTGTGTGTGTGTGTGTGTGTGTGTGTGTGTGTGTGTGTGTGTGTGTGTGTGTGTGTGTGTGTGTGTGTGGTGTGTGTGTGTGTGTGTGTGTGTGTGTGTGTGTTAGTTATCATGCAAGATAACGGAGAGAGAGCATTGGTAATATGCCGTAATCAGCCCCTGAGGAACGGGCTTTTAAATACCTTGTAATGCCTCGTCTTCCGGTGGGTGGATGGCTGGGTGGGAGGGATTATTACTGTTCCTGCATAAACAATGGTAGCACCCCCCCCCACACACACACACACACGCACACACACACACACACACACGCGCACACACACTCCAACACTTCCCTTTGAGATCTCTCCTCTCCTCTCCTCCGCTTTCTCATTTCAAATGGATAGAAAACCAAAGGATGGGAATAGAACAGAAAGCAGAGGGATTTATGATCCGTGTGTGTGTGTGTGTGTGTGTGTGTGTGTGTGTGTGTGTGTGTGTGCGCGTGCGCGTGTGCGCGTGCGC
This sequence comes from Benthosema pterotum, assembly GCA_039105355.1. Lineage (NCBI taxonomy): Eukaryota > Metazoa > Chordata > Actinopteri > Myctophiformes > Myctophidae > Benthosema > Benthosema pterotum. The sequence goes on from CM076976.1 coordinate 23,928,533, forward strand.
GTGTGCGCACTCGCCTGCACATATTCTGGCCGCTAGTCACACCTGCGATCGATTCACACTCGTCGGTGGATTGCTTTTTAAAAAAAAAACATTGATTGGCTGGTTTCGTTGATGATGTCATGATGATGTTATGAAAATATATCTTGATAAGTATTGTCATGAATATCATCCCCCTTGGAGGTGCCGGGGGTTACTTGCCCTCTGCTTGCTCACTCTGATCGCACACAAGTAGGCCATGGCCTTGCTGTGGGGCTAAAATGTCAAATGGTGATCCGTTAGCATGGCTCAGCCCTGAATCAGCATCTTAAAAAAATACGACCTTATTTTTTCCCTGTGATTCGAGGATTGGCTTCCCTGCCTTTGGGGCATTTGTGCCCCAAAGGCACAAATACAATCCTAGCAGCTGATTGGCCAACAGCCCTGTCACTCACTTCGTTCACAACGTCTGCTTTCCCAATATTCTTAGGGGTTAATGAGCCAATCACCGTTAAGACTGATGCTTTGATAACGCCCATCCCAGAAACTCCTGGGGTAGAGAGGGACTTCAGTCTGAATAATGAAGTGAAACGAAATGACAATTCAGACTGAGGTCAGGCTAGTGGTGGGTGGCTCAAATTCTGAATAAATTGTGGGCCCTGGTATGAAAAAGGTTGAAAACCACTGTCCTATACGTCATTGTGGCTTTGCAGGTACCAGCGATATAGACGAGCCATGGATGGAGGCGTTGATTCACACGTTGTGAATAGACATACTGCCGCTGCTTTGGGGCATTGTGCTTACCTGGTTATAGTCTTCTTTACTGCGCTAATGTTGTTGTAAACATGCCACGTATGGGATTGTGTGGGCAGTGAGATAGTGCAGCGTTTCAGACATTTTTATTTGTCCGTTCCTGTCCGAACAAAAAACAAAATCGAATACAATAAATACAAGGTAAAAGGTGCTGTTAGTGGCCCTATAGTGCAGGCCTAGTGTAGTGTTCAGTTGCTGCAATGGTTTTCAACCAGTGATCCGGGGACCCGTGCGGGTCCATTTGGTTTCATGTTTACACTCTCAAGAGTTAAAATATTCATCATCTGAATTAGCCCACTTAATTAAGAGAATGTAGAAGAATGATCATTTTGATTCAGGCTACTGTATGTTTACCTGTTTTGTTTGCAAAAATAAAGCCTGGAATTGTGGACAAAACCAAAAGAAATGTTTAGTTTTAGGGGTCTGTGGGGTGAAAACGTCGTCAAATGGTGGTCCGTGGCTCAAATGCTGAATAAATAGTGGGGCCCTAGTATCAAAAAAGCTGAAAAGCATTAAGTTACTGTAATATTTATATTAGTTGAGTTCATCTAGCAAGGTTCCATATGTACAGTACATCGCACAGTGCTATTTCAGTTGTCTATCCTAGATTGGCAATTGTATGAATTGTGTATTTATTATTGAATTTAATTTTCTACCCTCCAACACATGGCAGATGGCGCGCGGTTTACTTTACACGTGCTTTCGCACACAAAGGACCACCACGGAATTAAAGCATGGCTGTTTGTTTTTGGGATTTTTTTTTTTTTTTGGACGGATATGTGTGCAAATGACGTGCGAAGACTGTCTGTGACTCCCGCTGTGCCAATCCACTCCAGCAGTATAGTTAGTGATCATCACACAGATGAATATGAAGAGGTTTGAACACGACTGTCAAACTATAGTATCATCTGTGAGCAGCATGTTCCGATCTTAAACATCGATTAAGATTGGAATTTGAACCGCTCAAAACGTCTCACTACAGGATCATCTTGCCCGATGTTTGCTCCCGATCATCCAGATGCTGCCCGATAGACCTTTTTTGTAAGCCCCGCCCCTCTGGGTTGGACACTTTTCAGACAGTCTCATTCATTCTGTAATTTGTTTTTTATCATATAGCAAAACTATTGGTGGAGAGGTTTGTCCATCTACATATGCTGAGCTGCTGAGCTGTGATTGGACCATTGCAGTTTGGGGAGGGCCTTATGGAACGGTCTGTTGGCGGGAGAGACGTTTCCTGATTTAAATAGTTTCCTTTAAAGTGACTGGAGCTCAACACTATTCTGGCTAACTTTTTCATTTAAACAAATCTTACATTTGATATATATATTATGACATATGGCTTTTCAACCCCGCAAAGCCTGTTCTAAATATGTTTTCTAGGGTTAGGAAAAAGGTGGTGATGGAGATATATCTCGATTTTGTGGAAAAGGCTTAAATTCTGAAAAACAATAACCACTTATTGTACTGGTGTGGGTGTGAAGAAGGCATTACAACGGCCTAAAACAGCATGTTTTTTGTGGAAAAAGCTTCATTGTGGAAATAGCTTATAGATTGTGATACCGGCAGTGACCAGCAGGGAAACCACCCTGTATTACTTTAAAGGGGAACTCCACCCATTTTCAACATTTTAATTTGTCAGAGATGTTGAGAGATGTTGTGTGGACATGATAAAAAAGTTCACCCAATTCTGTATTTTCTAAAAATAGAGGTCTGAAAAAAAAATCACATAGTAAAATACATCTGATGACATCATCAAGATGTATTTCACCATGTTAATGATTTTTCTTTCAGACCCCTTTTTCCTGAGAGGGTACAAATGGAACCAAATGAACCCCAGCGGGTCCATTTGGTTCCATTTGTACCCTCTCAGGAAAAAAAAGAAAATGGGTGGAATCCCCCTTTAAGGGTGATGCTGCAGCTTTTGAATTTAAAGGCCAAATTTGGTCCGGTCATTAAATCAATATGGACTACTCTAGGGAGCGCGAGAGTGCACCTCCAATTCCATGGTAAAAGCCAAGACCCCCTGCACGCGCGTGCGCGCACACACACACACATGCACACACTATTTTGTTTTTGTAGGACATATCTTTTTTCACTACAGCAGAACTGCCTTTATGGCAACTGTTCCGTGGCTCACTTTCAAAATTGCCTTTCTGAATAAAATAAAACGGTCTGCTATGAGCCAGCAGAGAGAATAGTTGATAAAGTTATAAAGCCATAGAAGAAGCAGCGGCGGAGCCTAGTGCTCCATGAAGGAAGTCTGGAAGTCTGGAAGACATTCACTTTTTTTCTCTTTGGCTTAAAATCTATGAAGAGAAACATCACATTTAGTTCAGCAGAGAGAAAGCAGCCCTATGTTTCAGCTCTCTCTTTCTCCCTCTCTGTATCTAACACACACACACACACACCACACACACACACACACACACACACACACACACACACACACACACACACACACACACACACACACACACACACACACATGTCCAGATCTCATTTTACCCTAGAGACATCTGAGCCCTCAGGATGTCCAGATGGTTGATACAGGTTGGGGGGCTGCGCGCGCGCGCGTGTGTGTGTGTGTGTGTGTGTGTGTGTGTGTGTGTGTGTGTGTGTGTGTGTGTTTGAGAGTGAAAGTGTTTTATACAGTATTGGAAAGATCAGGCCTAGCTGGAGAACTGTGCGTGCGCGCACGCACACACACACACACACACACACACACACACACACACACACACACACACACACACACACACACACTCACTCACACACACACACACACACACACACACACACACACACACACACACACACACACACACACACACACACACACACACACACACACACACACACACACACACCGTGTGTTTATGCATGCATGCTTACATGAAACTCTGCCCCTTCCTAGAAACAGGAGAACTCTCTGGTCCAAAACTCTGGGCATGTTTGATTAGTCATGTCGCTGACCGTGTCTTTTCACGGGTTCCCTAACAACACGGCACAGTGATTCTCCGTGGTGAGATGCTATCGCGGCGGAGGCCGGGGCCCCGCGCCGCGCTGTGTTCCTGAGGCCGCCGCCACGCTTCACGCTCCACCTTTTATCAGGGCCAGCTGCTTTGATAAACCTGACAAAGGCCAAAGTCTTATCGGACGGACCCCATCCATCGCGGGGGTCTGGAGCGGCGTACAGTATACCGCGCTGCGTTTGGCTCGCGCCAGCAGAAGGAATCCGCCCAGGGGCCGATCTAGGCATGGGCATGGGGGGGCAATGCCCCCCCCCCCCCTAAATGACCAAACATGATGGCATGCAAAACAACCCAAATTTCAAATGTATTTCAAATTAAAGTGCTTATAATTAAAATGATCTGAAACACTACTACTGCTACTAATAAACTACTGTACAGCTGTGTCACCACTAAACCAACTGCATTTCATCATTGAAAACAGAAAAGTCCCTGAGTCAGACCTTTAGCTTTATGCATGCTGCATGTCTGTTGCAACTTCAGCAACAACTGATGCTATTATTGATGCTTTGACTAATAAAAGTCCTGTAACTGAAAATGGTATGAGTCCGGCTTCATCGCCCGTGTCACTTCGCGCCACGGGTGATGAAGCCGTACCCATACCATTTTCTCTTGCCCCTCCAACATGTTCTCTTGCCCCCCCCAAATGGGACATGTTACATACGCCCCTAAATCCGACGTGCGAGTTGGCTCGGCCCTGAGCGCTCCAGCACAGACGCCGCCTCTCCTCGCCTCGCCTCTTCTCGCCTCTCCCTCTCGTGACTCATCGCTATCCCCAGAAAAAAAAAGAACCCAATTCCCTGAAATGCTGCAGAACAAACAAGGACTCAGAAAAACGGACGTGCGGAAGCATGCTAGCAAATAGATTACAGTATATCTGGGGATGGATGGATGGGCAGCTGCTGCTGTTGCTGCTACAACAACGGCTTGATGCGAATATGCAGTATTGATGATAGTCACATTGTGCTTTGTCTATTGGAAATATAGATTGAGGGGGAGAACACGGTTGAAGCAGTCTGAAACACTGCCATGAGGTGATCTCACCGACTTCAGCTTCTCCACATTGTTGATGGGGACAAAACAAAGCTTGGTTGTATGTTATGACTCATCATCGTTAATTATAAAAGTGTGATATTTTGAAAACTGATTTGTTAAACCAAGGGGGGCATGATGGCACAGTGGTAGTGCTGTCGCCTCACTAGTTAGAAGGTCCTGGGATCGATTCCTGCTAAGGACGCCGCTGCAGGTGTCGAGCTGAGGTTGATGAAAGGGCCTTTCTGTTATGTGTGGAGTTGAGGTGGATGATGTTATGTGTGTCCACTGAGCTAGGTTCCAAACACAAAAACATGGCAGTAGTCCTGGTCTCGACATGGGGGCGCCTGATGGAGGGGAATTGGTTGGAATAACTTGTTCCTTCCGTGCTCTACCTCCAAACCAGGGAAACTTGCCCCTGTCAGGTGAAAAGAAGGCAGCTGGGACTCCTCATGCTTTGAAGGAAGCATGAGGCCAGTCCACTGCCTCCCTATGGTTGGTGACTGGGTGTGTAGAGCTCCAGGGATCACATTTTGGAAACGGCACTGGGTGGGAAAAAATGGGTGTACGGGTGTAAGTGTCATATTATGGAACCTGATATGTAAAATCAAGATAACGACGCAAATGCTGTCCATCCTGCAACCACAGCAACGCTAAAAAAGAAAAGGGGTTTCAGCTACTCTCTCTCTCTCTCTCTCTGACTGCCATTATTACTGTGCTTATGGATTACGTGACTGTAAAGCAGTCCAGTCAGCACAAAAAAATACGGTAGCCTCTTCTTCTTCGATATATTCCTGCCGGGGGTTTTGTACGGTATAGGGAGAAGGCAAAGGAGTATAGAAGAAGCATTGATTTTTTTTCTTTACCGAGTCTCATTTCTCGACAGTTCAAACAAGCTGCAGGGCTCCAGGGGCCTCTATCCTTACAGACCTTTTTACCCCTAATACCCCCACCCCCCTCCCTTAATACCCCCCCCCAACTACTGCTGTCCAGTCCACCTTGTCCCAGCAGCAGCCAGCAACCCCCAGACAGAGCTCCCACAATAGACCGTTGTTGACTTTGACTTCCCTGGCAATTTCTTCTCCATTATTCTCCCTTTTTCTTTTCTTTTTTTCTTTTCTCTTCTCAGGGATTTTTAATTAAAACTCGGAGCGGTTGTGAGTTGCATTCTCTCTCTCTCTCTCTCTCCCTCCCTCACTCTGTCTTTTCCAGCCTGAGAATAATTGCTTGATTTCCGTCGTCTGCTCTGCTTTCTCTACCTTCTTTCTCTCCAGGCCCGGATATAACATTTCGCAGTGGGGGGTGGGGGGGGGTGGGGGGGGGGGGGGGGGGGGGGGGGGGGGGGGGGGGGGTGCGCCACGAGACACAACAGACACACAGCATGCATAAAGCTAAAGGTCTGACTCAGTGGTCTTCAGTGTTGAAATGCTGTTGGTGTAGTGCTGCCACAATTGTAGTTAGTTAGTAGCAGTAGTACTGTTTCAAATCATTTCAATTATAAGCACTTTAATCTGAAATAACTTTGAAATGTGGGCTGTTTGGCATGCCAACATGGTTGGTGGGGCAATCAACGCATTTGGGGCCCATGCCTAGATCCGGCCCTGATTCTCTCTCTCTCTCTCTCTCTCTCTCTCTCTCTCTCTCCGTCTCGCCTCTACCCCGCCCTGCCTCTCCTACCCCTGTTAGCTTAAACAGATGCAGTTGTGAGGTATTATAGGGGTTTTTCCTCCACGCAGAGAGGAAAAAAAAGAAGTGAAATATGAGTCAGGTCTTTGTATTGACATAGTGGACACAGGCCTGCCAGGGATAGGATCAGGCGAGGTGGAGGTGGAGGTGGGTGGGAAAGGGAGAGTGTAGCAGTGCTGGATTGGTGGTGGGGGTCCTGCATGCATGGGCAGAACAAAGGCCTTCATTTATGATTGTCATAATGAGATGTGTACCTAGCCGGGGTCCCAGAATGATTTAATTTGACTTTTAAGCTCCCCTTAGGCCCAGGCTGCAGGAAAGGCCTGGAGCTTGGAGGATGGGGTGGGGCAGGGCAGGTAAAACAGAGAAATGTTTTAGTGATTATTACGGACGGAGGAGCTCCAGGGGAAGCATGGGAAAGTTTTCGAAGCGTTGGAACGCAAGAGAACTGATAACAGTTTTACCTCCATAATTAGCACTCTTTAAAGGGGAAGTTCCGCCCATTTCCAACCTGTTACTATGTCATTAACTCCTTGATAGATTTACCACCACTTTCTGGGGTGATTGCTTTACAACCGTTGTCTGCTTGTCACTCCAAAAGTCGTTTTAGGCTTTTTTTAAATTAATAAGCTCAGATTAACTCACTGTGCATCGCCTCTGCAGCCTTTAAGTGGTGATTACACGCCCAATCAAAAATAAAATGGTTTTAAAAAGGCAGATAAAACAATTAAAACACAACTCGACTAACTCGTCACAGGTAGTCAAGCTGTTCTACAATCCAAAAAAACTCGTCGTTCTTGGGAGTAAAACCGATGAAAACAAGGTACACGCATGCGACGGTGCGCTATACGCTCGCTCCAGCTCCAACACACACACGCACGCACACGCACACACACAAGGCGCTACAAAGCGTTGGCATTTTTCAAAGTGTGTTTGTTGAGCGAAACCCCACTCCTCTCCTCACCTCCCTTTCCTGAAGTCTGAAGTTAGAAGAAGTTTGTTGTTGACGCCTCGGTGTGCTGCGAGGACGTTTGTTTTGGTGTTTTTTTCTTCTTCTTCTCTCTTTCTTCGACAGTTCCTGCATTTAAAGTGGCGTCAGCAGCCCATAGTAGAAAGACGTGTGGGGGAGGGCCTGGAGGGGTGTGTGTGTGTGTGTGTGTGTGTGTGGGGGGGGGGGGGGGGTGGAATTAAAGACGGGGCGTTAATAGGGCTGGAATTACGGGCCGTGGTGGAAGCAGCTCCCCTTCTGATTAAATAAGAGGCAGCTCCTCCACAGGCTGTTAATCACTGGGACTGCTATGTGCACACGCACGCACACACACACACACACACACACACACACACACACACACAACACACACACACAGTCATATACTGTATACATACAGGGAGACACACAGCCTCACAGACACTAAGAGGCACTCGGGCAAACTTATGTGCATAGATGTACGACTCACACACACACACACACACACACACACACACACACACACACACACGCACACTCTCTCCCACACACTCTCGCTCACATACATCCAGAGCTTTGATGTGTGGATAGGAAATGAGTGGAGACGGAAAGCTAAGGGCTTGGGCCTGGAGCCTGTCCCATTATTAATGACTTAGTGCCTGCGCTCCTCTCCAGGTTCAGACGTGCACATATTTCACCATTTCCTTGCCCTTCTCCCCACCATAAATGTAATCTCTTATTAAAGATCGGAGGGGCCAGGGAGACGAGCGGATGGAATGGATGGGGGGGGGGGGGTCGCTGTGTGTAGTGTGTGTGCGTTTGAGTGTGTGTCTGAGTCTGTTTTTGGAGGAATGAAGGTCATGTCAGAAGGGTTTGCCTGATACAATTAGTGTTTCTATGGAATATTTCATCAGAGTGTAAAAGTATTACATTACAGTATTAAGTTAAAAACGTTTGCTTCTGAAATAATATATTCAAAGATTTGCGCCACATTTTCACTTTTTTTCTCTCAAAAATATCAGACCTACAAGCTCATAGCGCACCACTTGGTGGCGCGCTATGAGCTTGTAGATCTGATATTTTTCAATAGTTGAAAGTAATGCTTAGAACACAATAACTCTTATATTTCCTGATCCTTGACTGTATGGTGTATTGCATCATTTTGTGAAGAATCGTGCCGTACTAGTTGGCTGTACAATAAATCGGTTTAGTTAGTTTAGTTAAAAATTCGAAACACATGAGAATCGTGGAGGAACATGGAGACTGACATGTGAGCAAGAATCACGCAGCACTATGGTATATGAACAATAAAACAGCAGGATGGTAGTAGGACCAATACTAAAATGTCACAATTTTACCCATTAATCTTGTTAAGTGTTTAGGAAACTGCACTATAAATGGTAAATGGTGCATTTATATGGCCTTTATCCAAGGCGCTTTACATATAGATTGTGGATCCCATTCAACTCTTTCACAGTCCGATAACAGCGGCAGCAATTAGGGGTTCAGTGTCTTGCTCAGGGACACATCGACACTAACTCTGGGGTGACCGCGGGTTCGAACCGGCAACCTTGTGGTTATCGTCCAACCGCTCTACCGCTGAGCCATGCACCGCCGTGTTCTTAATAGAACTGTTTTAATCCATGTAAACGGCAGCCAGGACAACACAACGTGCAGCACCACCTCCCTGCTACTGTACAATGTACATATCCAACCCCATCCTCCTCCTAGAGGCAGATTCCTCTCCTATACCTCCCCCCTGTGTGTGCTGCCCATTCAGCCCCCCACCCCCTCCCCCCACCCCACCCCTGCTGGGTGAGGAATAGAGCGTTTTGGAGGTAATTAACTATTGATTAGAAGCACAGAGGGTAATAGGAAATGAGCGGAGCGGACCTGCGTCCTGATCTGCTACCAGCAGCAGTCGTTGGTTGTGGAGCGCCGTACCGCTGCAGGCTGGCCCACTTCCAACAGGAAGACGGATGGGGTGGGGGGGAGTGGGGGGGGGTTAGCGGGTTGTGTGTGTGTGTGTGTGTGGGGGGGGGGGGGGGTAGTTTAAGCTCTTCCTGGCAGAGGCGAAGGTTAAAGGTAGCCTTCATGGCTTCCTCTTCCTGTGTCACTGTGCTTTGGAGGACAGATGCAAATAAGTCTCTCTCTTAGACCTATAGTGTACATGCACAGAATCTATTCAGAATAGAATCTATTCAGAATAGAATTGGCCACGTAAACACCTCGTTTGGAAGAGAATATCCCATTCAGTATGAAGACATGTTGGAATGAGTTCCGTGTTCCATGTAAACAGTTGGGTAAAAATCTTTGTGCATGTAAACTAGGTCTTAGTCTCTTTCTCTCTCTCTCTCTCTCTCTCTCTCTCTCTCTCTCTCTCTCTCTCTCTCTCTCTCTCTCTCTCTCTCTCTCGTCTATCTCTATCTATCTCCCAGCAAGTGCAGTGAGGAACGGAACGAATTAATGATGTCTTGATTGTGGCCGGATCAAAGGCAATCCAAGACTAATTTAGTCAAATGTTGAGCGTCACTGAAGTCACTGGAGGACGTTCCGATGACGTGTCATCATCCTCCAGTCCTGTTACTCCTTCAGTGACGTTCAAGACTATAGGCCTGATCACCATACCATGGATGATCTTTATGATGATACGTCATTGGATAACGTCATAACGTCAAGGATATCTTTCACCAGTTGAAATGATAAACCCAAGGGCGGATCTAAGCAGGGGTATGGGGGGCAATGCCCCCCTAAATGCCCAGTCTGCCCCACCAAACATGATGGCATGCAAAACAACCTAAGATATTTCAAATTAACGTGATTATAATTAAATTTATTTCAAACACTACTACTGCTACAAACTAACTAACTACAGTTGTGGCTCCACTAAACCAATAGCATTTCATCATTGAAGACAGAAAACACTCTTGAGTCAGACCTTTAGCTTTATGCATGCTTCAACAACAACTGATGTTAATATTGATGCTTAATTCCCAAATAAAAGTCCTGTAACCAAAAATGGTATGGGTGCAAGATAGCATATTCATCGCAAGATAGCATAAGACAGGTTATACTAATCACATTCGGCTGTTCGGTATCCGCCCCGTGTCTGTTTCCAATATTCAGCATTCGTTTTTGGCCAAGAATCTCTCTTTTTCGGTGCATTACATTACTGCGATGTGCAGTAATTCCGCCACACGTACACAAACACACGCCCACGCACATACTGTAATATAAACTGCCTCTGATTTAGCTCTCTTAAGTGTGATGATGGTGATGATGATGATGATGATCTGCACCCACCATTGCTTTTGTTCTGCGTGAGGCAGCGGAATTTTGGGTTTAGGAGTCATACATCCAGCGTGTCTAAGCAGTGAGTAGGGAGTGGGAAGAGCACACAGAGAGGGGTCTTTATCTGCCTACGCTCTCATTTGTGCTAATGAGGAGGTTAGACGTTGTGTCTGCCAGCCTTCCATCATCACACCCAGGCTTGTGTGCGTGCGCGTGTGTGTGTGTGTGTGTAGGTGTCTTTTTTTAAGTATGCATGTTATCTTGTGCTTTTTGTAGTCTTCATGTGCCAGACGGTAAAAAAATGTAAACTAAATCCCCTCGGCATGTCTTATTACTATAATTTATAAAACCTGAAGCTTTGCCACACATGGCTCAGAGTCTGGTAGATGAGAGGTGGATGCTTGTTGTGCTGCTGCATGCTCATTGTTTGGTGCGTCTCTCTCTCCCTCTCTTCTCTTCAACTAGTATCTTCTCTCAGAAGAAAGCTACAGTGTGAAAAAGGGTGTCGGGGCGACAGCGGCGGTATAATATTTCTCCATTTGATTATGTAAACAAAACATTCAGGTGGTGGACCCAGGGAAGCAACTAGTATACCATGAGTCCTCAACTGGCCTCTAGAAACACAACCGACATCTTGATGTGACTATAGAGCTTTTATATAAACCTTTAAACAACCTATAACACACACGCGCCACACACACGTTTGAACAGCCAGGCTTTCATCTCATATAGGTGTTTTTCTCAGGAACAGCTCGTCTGATTTTGCACTGGTGACGATGTCAGAAATGCAAAACAAAAGAAGAAAGGTGAAAAAGAACACGCACATAAAAAAACAACTTGGGTAGGGTGCTAGATTAAAAATAGAACATGACTAAACAAAAGAAAGAAAATCTGCACACCATTTGATGCTCCCGAATGTTGATTTATTTACATGGTGACGTTTCGGGCCGAAGCCCTTCCTCAGACCTTTGCAATGCACCCTGCTTTGTATAATTCCTCCCCTTCTTCAGTCTTCAGTTCCAAATTTTCATTTGCACTTTGTTTACAACGTCCACCATTGTTAATTTTCCAAGCTGGCATTGGAAAGGAAACAAGCCAGGTTTTATCTAGCATCAGTGTTATAATGACTCAAATATTATGAAATAATCTGCATATCAGCGTCCCCTACCACCTCAGGACATTGTGGTATTGCAGCTAAACTGCTTTCAAAGTGCAGACAGAAAGGGACAAGGAATGTCTATACCAGACAGGTGATTACGGCTCAAATCTTTAGTAATAGGCTTGACGTACATACAGTATACCATGTCATATTAAGTATTGAACATGTTTTAGATTTAGATGCAGGTTATATGTGCTTTAATTGAAAGGACAAACCTCTTGAGGTGCAGCAGCATCTTTATAAATAGAGTCCTCAACACAATACAATCCATACAGTACACAAACAATACAACAATACATCCATATACAGTACAAACAGAAGAAAACAAGCACAAAAGCTCTTTTGAATAGTGCTGGATCGTTGTTGCGCTTTTAATGCACCAGCAGCACATTTTCTTTTAAACAATGTTGTCCGCGGTGGTCCTTGTGGTCCTCGTTTCCATTCAGGTCCCGGCTTAACGATCCAATTAGATTTTACAAGGCGCCGTCGTGATGACAACGCATGTCAATTGAATTTCTTTACGCTGGTCGCCGTTCAATACAACATTGTAACAAAATAATTGGAAAAGCTGACAATAAGCGGTGAGAAGGCTATAATCAATGATGTGATGTTCCTACGTACACCATGCAGAATTGTCCGCGTCTGCATTGCGATGTGCCCAAGTTACAATTGATGTATTGCTATACACACACACACACACACACACACACACACACACACACACACACACACACACACACACACACACACACACACACTCACGCACGTGCCACACATGCGCACACACTTACTTTTCCCGAGGCTGTTATTTAATGGGGCAGTGAACAATATGAAACGCTTGTGTTTCTTCTACTTCTGCAGTGCCTTCTGCTCATGCCTCATTCTGGTGATCTGTGGTGGTCTGTCTGGGCACCATTAAAATCAGCAGGCCTTTGATGTGAGCCTCGCACGCTTTTAGACGACCTCGTCACCAGGCTGACACTCACACACACGTCTGGGATGGAAGTCGGTCCGCTTCTGTGATTCCACCTAACCTCGCTGTCGGGGGGACTGGAAAGATCTCATCTCCATATTGTTAACCTGTGTTTTTTTTTTCCTTTTTATCTGTTAATGAATTCCCTACTAGTGCGCTAAGAATTTTGCCCGAAACAACATTCGAATATTCCTTTTAAAGCACCCAGATGGTGTCTGGAGACCTAGGCTGCTAAGACAGCCTGTCGGCATGCCGCGGGTTCCACTGCCAAGACCGACGGCCTTTGCCTCGTGTCACTCCCCATCTGTCCTCTTTCCTATCAAGCGACTGTCAACTCAAACACTCAAACAACAGCAGATTTTTAAAGTATGGGTTTCAGGGGTGGATGTAACATTTCCCAATTGGGGGGGGGGGGGGGGGGGGCAGAAGAAAATGGTAAGGGGGCAACTTCATCGCCCGTGTCGCTTCACGCCATGGGCGATGAAGCCGCCCCCATTCCGTTTTCAGTAGTGTTTCAAATACTTTTAAATATAAGCACTGAAATATCTAGGGTTGTTTTGCATGCCATCATGTTTGGTGGGGCAGACTGGGCATATTGAGTGAGTTGAATATCAAATGTATATCATTCTCAGACTAACAGTCTCAGACTAAGGTCACAAAACACCATGCATGTATCTCCAGAGCAGGCAGAAACCTGGAGCAGCTTTTACAGAAGCATTGCAGATGCTTGCTAAGCCGCGTGAGTCCCAGAAGGACCGTAATGGTCTGTTCATTCAGTTGACCAATCAGAGGCAATGTAAACATTCATGCCAAAGACGCACTGTGATTGGTCAGGAGTCACCCGTTGTGACTCACAAGTGAGGAACAGCGGCGGCCAATGAGGCGTCTGTGTTTTATTTAGCTATGGTTGGTCTGGCCAGTGGCCTCAGACCACGCACTACTGTAGATATGTGATTGGAGGGTTCGGCCAAATCGACTTATCCTGCCTGAACTCCTGAAACGCTCAATTTAGCCTATACTGGAGAGACTGGCAAGATCCACTTTTGCGACCAATGGGTCGTGACCACTCGCTTACTAGTCACAACCACTTTCTTTCTGCTCACGGTTGTGTTACAGTTGCTTGTGGTGACGACTAGTTAGCAATCATCGTTGCTACCTGGTTTATTACTTGCAGGGGAAACCCAAAACCTGAACATAACCACAAGCACAGAGCAGCTGTTCGCCAAACCATCCGCAACTAAGCAACGTGGTTGCGACCAGGTCTTTGGTAGCTAGTGGATCTTGCCTTTCCTATTGTATATGTTATGCTATTCCACTGAAGGAGACCAGGGGCGGATGTAACATTTCCCAATTGGGGGGGGGGGGGGGGGGGGGGGCAGGAGAAGATGGTAAGGGGGGGTGATGAAGCCGCCCCCATACCATTTTCAGTAGTGTTTCAAATACTTTTAAATAGATGCACTGAAATATCTTGGGTTGTTTTGCATGTCATGTTTGGTGGGGCAGACTGCCTATGCCTAGATCCGCCCCTGAAGGAGACAAGAACACAGCAAATCCAGCCTCTTTTTTTCTACTATAGGAGAGAGGGAGCTGAGGCCATACATTCTTCACGTCAGTCAGTCAAGTCACCTTAATTTGACAGGCTCCAAAAGGAGGCTGAGTTTTGTCATTTTGTTTTATTATTTCTGATGGCATGTGTTCTACCTGTGCAGTAGTCTGAGCTAACCTGACTCACTCACTCACTCACAGTTGCCCTGATTGGACCTCACCAATCTGTCAATCAAGCCCGGACCCTCCTCTTTTGACCACCGTGGCCAATGATTTCGTCCGATTGCACAGACAAAAATGAAAGCCTGGGTATGGAGGCTAGCTGTGCAGCAGAATGTGGTCTACTGGTTGATCTGTTCTTACTGGAAACCCCTGATAGTTTGTCTTTTTTGACATCATCGCTTTCGACAACTAAAGTAGGCCTATGCTGCTGGTTTTACAAACATTTTAACCACGGTGGTAAACATGTAGACCAGCTCACAATCTGCGTCAATGTTGCTGATTGTCTATTTTTGAAAAAGAAAAAAAGCTAAGGGCTATGTTTTTTTTTATATTAAATTGATCTATTGATTGTTTTCAGTGTATGTCATGAAACATCTGCAATCAATGGCCTCTACTGTCTATACCGTGGAGGTTATACTGTCCAAAATCGAGATCGGACCTACAAATGTCGTTGGTCAGACTCTGATGTACAGTAAGGTTGAGTAAATAATGGGAGAATGCAACGCTTTTGGACCAATGACGCATGCTGGATTTTGTCTGTGTGGTGCTGTTCTTTCTGTCCCTATCTCTGTCTTTCTCTCTCCCTCCCCACACTGTGTGTGTGTGTGTGTGTGTGTGTGTGTGTGTGTGTGTGTGTGTGTGTGTGTGTGTGTGTGTGTGTGTGTGTGTGTGTGTGTGTGTGTGTGTGTGTGTGTGTGTGTGTGTGTGTGTGTGTGTGTGTGTGTGTGTGTGTGTGTGTGTGTGTGTGTGTGTGTGTGTGTGGTTCAGTGGTCCAGTTCTGTGTGTATACGTGCGTCTGGTTCTGTTCTGCATAGCCTTAGGCACAGAATGCCTGTTTTCCACTCTGCAACTAGAGCGTGGCCACATTTATGTGTGTGTGGGGGGGGGGCAGCAACTGTGCATGCGCTTGCAAGTCTTTGTGACTATGCGTACAATGCAATATGTCAGATTAACTAAATGTGAATTGGCATCACATCTCTTAATAAAAAGAATTGGTTTACTATCAAATCTAATGAAAGCCCAGTGGAGCATTTCCGTTCCACCACTCAGCCATTTGTAATTCTGTTTGCGGGTTTTTAGGAAAATGCTGCGTCTGTTGGACATGATGGTTGTGCTTACTGTACTCCTAAAGTATCTTGAGGCCAACATAAAGCTGCACAGATTGTGTGAACATATAATTAGATTCAGTTGATCCCTCAAGGGGTAAAGAAAGACTCCCTCAAGTTCAAGTCCCATTCGATATTATACTATTTAAATGTCAGGTTTTCAAAGCTATTTAATGTCAGAAATCTAACGTCACTTTTTTGGATACCAGGGTCTCCATTTTCGTCATGTGCTAAACCCCTTATATCCCTAAACGTTTTTCTCATTTTGAAGAACATTTTTGAATACTAAATGGCCAGTCTGCAAGCTCACAACATGTCAATGCAGATTGGCTAGTTGAACTATTCAAAAATATTTAGTTATGGCATTTTATCAGATATATGACCAAACTGGGAACCAATCCAGTAGATAAACTAAATTGCCATCACCAATGGTAACTAATAGCGTGTACTAAAATGTTGAAATTCAACTCAACAGTTGGGGTACTAGTCACAACCTATAGAAGGCAAAACATGCAGCATTTCATCATCCTTCATGTAGCATGTGATGTGATGTCTAACTACTTGGTTTTCGCAATGCTTAACTCATTCAGCGCGATCGGATTTTCTTTGTTTTCTTTCCACTGCCGCGGCTCAAACCAGTTCGATCGGTAAAAAAGCCCTTATTTTGAAGCTCAGATCTCCTAAACAGGATGTGCTGTTTCTGTTATGCTGTGTCTGTTGTCTTGCCTAATCGATCATCTGGCGATCTGCCCAGAAACATCCGGGTTACAAGTCAGGAAGAGCTGTGTAGCCCTGGCTGCTTAACCCATGCGCCAGCGACATTGAGGGGGCAAACCGGAGGAGAGCCGTTTGAATGCAATGGGCTGAATGCATGTCAATGGGAAGGGAAAAAAAAAAGTTGTCCCCAATTCTGTCCCAAATGAAAGTCAGCAACGGGATGATCATCAGACGATGCGCACGGACTAATAGTTGGATTAAAGAATGAAATCTACATCTCGTCGTGATACGAGCCGTCCGCGTGACCGGCGGGGGGGTCTCCACGGGATGTCCACGAGCAGCTCGAGAACGGCGCTTTAAGAATTTTAATCCATTCCAAGCGTTAGTTATGCAAAAAAAAAAAAAAAAAAAACACTCATTGGGCTGAAAATGGCCATAGCACTTACCCAAATGTGCTGACTAAACACATTTATGCATCCAAGTAGTTGTTTTCTGAGAAAAAAAAACTGATTGAAATGGATTCAGCATCATGAAAACCACCTAGTTAGACATATCACATGCTACATAAAGCATGATGACATTGTGCGTGTTTTGCCTTCTATGGGTTGTGACTAGTACCCCGACCTGTTTTTTAGGTTTCCCACAGAAGTTGAAATTTCTTGGCTCTTGCCCTAACTAGTAATAGTAAAAAAAAAGGCAAAGAAGTTCAGCGATAAGGAGTTTAGGAAGTGACAAAAATGGAGCCTCAGAGGTTTTTGGAGAGCCATACATTTTTATTTGATTGTGTCATTAATTATGGATAAAGTCCTGTTTTAATGCTTAACACGCACAAAAGCAAATCCAACAACTATCAGCGTTTTCTCATACACAGCCTGAACTCGATGGCTCTAGCTGGGAGGTCTCGTCGTCTGTTTATTGAGACTCACCGTCTCGGCTCTCAAAACTTTGGGATTTTTTTTTCTTTTCATCGCAAAAAAAGTACATTTTGGGGGGAAAACCCCGTTCCTGTGTCCTTTGTGACGGGAGGAGTCAGCGCAGCCTTAACGTGCTTAAGGTTGAATGAAGTGCATTACTCACTGCACCGCTCCGAAACGCTGTGAGTGGATACATCCTGCCCCGACCTGTGTTTGTGTAAACACTGTTCACTAATACCAATCACACAACCGCTGTGCTGATAAAAGCATGCCACGGTCAGGGAGGGATATGTTCTAGTATGAAAGCTGCAAAAAATACCCCTTTTTGTTCTCAATGCCAAGGCTTAAGTCTGCCGTAGCTTAGTCTATAGTAAACATGTTTGCGGTAGTACGAAAAAGAAGCTGTGTGTGTGTGTGTGTGTGTGTGTGTGTGTTGTGTGTGGTGTGTGTGTGTGTGTGTGTGTGTGTGTGTGTGTGTGTGTGTGTGTGTGTGTGTGTGTGTGTGTGTGTGTGTGTGTGTGTGTGTGTGTGTGTGTGTGTGTGTGTGTGGGGCAGTGTGGCAGTGTGTTTGTATTGCTATACTTGCGAGGGCCAGATGTGTAGTTTGAGAAATAGATCGACCGTTTACCTTAATTTGTTGAGTGAGTGAGTGATTGATAGTTTGGATATTTACAGCAGATTTCAAGCATGTGAGTGGGAAATGAAACCCGGGAAACGGTTGTTTCTTTTATTGTTATATAAGGTTAGGTTTAGGGTTTGTCTTTGAATTATGCCTGATACTGTGGACTAGTCGCACGTCCTGCGCGATGTTTCCGACAAATAACCTGTCTCCAAGCTCAGAGTATGCCGGCAAACTACTATTTTCCAGGCATCCATAGAATCATTATCCTAAAATGTTGTTGTCCTCACAAATCTAGTAATACAAAGTGTGAGTGTGCTGTATGTGTGAGGGTGAGAGTGCTTGTTCGTGCAACAGAGTGTACGCTCCTGGGATTTGCCATATCATGCTGGTGTTTGTTTTGTGTGCGTTGTTCTTCGCCGTGTAATGAGCGCGGGAGAGAAGAGAAATGTGTTTGTTTTGTGCGAGTCAGTGTACTGGTATGTATGTTTGAGGCGACTGGACCGAAGCACAGTAAAATCCACCGGTGTTCATGCATGACTCTCTGACCTGTAAAGTTCGACTTGTTAAATGATTTGGTTTGGTTCAATTTTTTTTTTGTTAAATCAAATTGGGAATTTACTTCTGGTCCGCAGGCAGCGTCATGAAAGGGACTGCGGTGCTCTATTAGGCCTACACCTGCAGTGGTTGGAGGTTGTCTCCTTGCTTCTTTCTGTCTCCTCTTTTTGCATGTGTCAGAATGGAACTTATAGGGCTTGCTTTCACAAACGGAGAAATGCAAAGCAAGTGACAGCTCACACCCCTACTCTTCTTCACTGCTTGTAGGAAGTCTCATAAAAAAACGCATCACCTCCACATGTATGCATTATAATCATAGTATTTGTTAGTGTTAGTTTGCGTTTTGTTTATTACTGCTGCCAGCACATCACAGGCTCTGGCTATAGTAGCTACTGGCTAGAAACACTGCCACAAAGATACACAAGATCGCACTCGTCGTGGATGCAGAGGCAACAGGGGAAAGTATAGGCTTCCATTGACTGTATGCTGGTAGGTGCCGCAAGGTTGCCGGTTTGAACCCAGGTTCCCCTAGTGTTAGTTTCTGCGCCCCCGCAACACAATTAACCCCGATGTGCTGATCAGCACCTTGCATGGTTTCCTCCGGCATTGGTTGTGACAGGAATCTACAATGTATTTACTGTAAATCGCATTGGATAAAGGCACTATATAAATGCACAATTTATGTACAACGTACTATGTATATAGGTCATAAGACATATTTCACTCTCAAAAAAACTTTTGTGAACACCCCAGACAGTTTATAAATTACTCCATTCAGTAATTAGATATTTGATATTCATTTCATCTGCCCAATTCCCAGATAAACCCATTATAACTCACCGATACAATCATCAAAAACACCAGTCTTTTTTTCTGGTGACTGATATTGTCCTCCTAATGCGTGAGGGGGCTGTGGATTCTCATTTGCTGTTTTCATTTATTCTTAATATATTGTTTTGTTTTGTTCTTTAGTTTCCACCGGTGTGGAGCAGAGGCGGACCCACAAACAATATTTTAACAATAAATGAAAACAGTAAATGAAATTGCACAACCGCCCCCTCACGTATTAGCGGGACAATATCAGTCACCATAAAACAAACACACAAAAAAGAACAGTGTTTTTGATTAATCTATCATAGATACATCAAAATGTTCATCAAAATGTTTTTTTTTTCTAGATAAAATATAGTTTTAAGTTCTAAAGCGAAAGGGAATCAAGCAATTAAAAAAACTGTCTGGGGTATTATTTTTTTTGTAAAATATCCCTTTAATCTTATCTCTAGCCGTTATTACAATATTAATATTTCTCTCCAGCTATAAAGCCCTATTTTACAGCAGGCCAGCACCGGGGCCTGTTTCAGTGTTAAATAACCACCGAGGGGGCTTGCTTTGCCTTCATGTAGCATTTGGCTGCGGTTTTCAAAGGACGGTCGGCTGGGGACCTCCCAGCCACTTTGAGTTCAAGCGGTCCGCCGCCCACACCGCCCGCCGTCTCCGACGGAACTGAAATTCAGCCCCTATTTTAGCACTTATGATAAAATACAGTCGATACACCACCCCCCCGCCCTCGTCTATCCCCCCTTTCAAAAAACCCTGGCGAGGGATAGAGAGCTGCAGATGTTTAACGCCGCGGTCGTATGACGCTGACGACTCCTGACAACTTAAGGTCACTTGTGTGTGTGTTTGCGTGGTGCACGTGCACACGCTTGTGCTTTTTCTGCGTGTGTGAGAGACGCACGAGAGAGATTGACTTTGTGTTGCATGCGCATATAGGGCGGAAATCACTCACCTCTCCCTCCCTCTCTCTCGCTCTCAGAAAGAGAGGCCTTTTCAGGCACCTGTCAATGATTTCCCCCTGAAAGAGGACACCTTTTCCCTCTTGTCGTTGATGACAGTTGGAGGAGAGAAAAAAAGCCTGGTCTGCGTGACGGAAAGAGCCTTGGCGTTTATCTGCACATGTTCTCTATCATTTCTGGCTACAGGTAATGCCTTTGGAAATGTGCTTCCTTTGATAAACATCACGCTGCTGGCTCTAAATAGGAAAAGGATGATGGATGATGGACATACTCGACGTTAAAAAAAAGAAAGGAAAGGAAAAAGCCCCCGCAAGAAGAGACCACAAGTAAACAGAGTAGCCCCCCCCCCCCCTCCTCCTTTCCATTTTCTCTCCTCTTTTTTCCCCCTTGGTTTCTGAAGATTGATCGTGAATCAGGCTGGACATATGAGCGGTGTGATCACACCATGGATCAAGGCTTGTGGAGGGAGTGACAGATGTCATAAGTGTTTGTTTGAGGGGGGGAGGGGGTAGCTAGCTAGTGGTGGTGGGCGCGTGATGTGATGGATTGCCCTGGCGTCTGGCGTGTAGGAGATAGATTTGTCATCGCTGCACGTGTCTCCGCCCGTATGTGCGAGGAGGAGCAGCGTCTAGAAACCGGCCAACAAAGCAAACAACAAGAGGGTCCGTTGTTGTGTTGCTGGAACCAAAGCCTACTGTATACAGCACAAAGGAAAACCTAAACAACCATGCACCACAAGCAGGCAGTTGTCTTCTTTTGTTCGTTCTCTTATATCTCTTATTTTTGACTAGGGGTAAATGGGTGCAGTTGACCAATTTCAGGCCCATTCAGATGTTTGGTGTTTGTAGGTTAGAACTGGGTGATTTAGAATTATAGTGATCTATAATTTATATATAGGATATTTGAAACTACATTGGTGGATGTAATACAATGAAGTACACAAGCATCCGGCGGCCCGGACTTGTTGATAGAACATCCAGGTTGTTGGCACATTGCTATCATCGCAAAGCCGCAATGTCCACCTCCACTCCACTGGAATGGACCGGCTTTGTTTATTTCCTGCCTCGTTGTCCGTAGAAAATCACCGGATGTTTCTGAATGGGCTCTGTATTATTATAGATCTGTGTAGTACCATATTATGACCAACAGGGTTAATTGATTGTCGCCGTCCGTTAATTATGCCAATTACCACAGTATGACAAAGTATGAAATGAGGCTTAAGTGTTCATACGATCAATTTAACCAAAGAATAGCAGGGTTGCAATTATCGATCTTGTCTTCAGAGTGATTAATTGATGATTTTTTTTTCCAATTAATCGAATAATCAAATAATTAGTTAGATGGAGGAGCTCTATACGCCACTCACCACTGTCCTTGATCTATACTCCTCTTTAAATTCTCCTCTTTAAATTCCGGCCGGCCAGCCGGTCAGTGCATAATAATAACAGCATTTATCAAAATTCAAGTCACAAGATGAATCTCCATCACGGCGGTAACGGCGCATGGTGAAATAGGACACCTCATCAGGGGGCTGGCGGCTGTAGGCTGTGCAGACATTGGGAGAGCCAGCGAAATCCAAAAGCGCCCTCGCCCGCGGGCGCCCGGTTTCAAAACCGGGCGCCCGATTTCTAAAGCGGGCGCCCGTTTTTCGAAAGCGGGCGCCCGTTTTCGAAAGCGGGCGCCCGGTTTTGAAAGCGGGCGCCCGTTTTCAAAAGCGGGCGCCCGCTTTCACAAAAACGGGCGCCCGGTTTTGAAACCGGGCGCCCGGGGGCTCCCGCGGTCGAGGGCGCTTTGGATTTCGCTTCGGTTTTGAAACCGGGCGCCCGTTTTCACAAACGGCCGCCCGTTTTCACAAACGGGCCCTCCCTCCCTCCCTCTCTCCTTCCCTCCCAGGTGTCTGCTGTTAAGACGCTGTGAAAAAATGAGTTGATGTGTTGAAGAAAACTTTTAAAACGATCTGGTGTGGTATCATCTGTGATCATCTGTGTTGAAACAGAGCCATAGAGTATAGACAGAGTGACAACTCCATCCACTTCATGGGGTAGTCCAATGGCGGCTTTCTGCTTAGACTTCAATAGAGAATGGGGACAACTCCTGGACCTGAATTAGGACCCAGGCAACAGCCCAGCGTTAATGATCTTAAATCGCTTTATTTTAGATTGTTTTTAGTGATAGTACAACACAAACATGTCAACGGTAAAATAACAACGTTACTGTACCGTTGACATGTTGAAAACCTGCCTAAAGTCCCTATTCAGCTGCATCATATACAGTAAGCTAAGCTGCATGAACAGCAGCTCGAGCGCTCAGTTTCTGACCCCTCAATGTCGCAACTCTTCTATGACCAGAAGAGTGCCCGCGCATGCGCCGTTGTTTTCTCTGTTGGCTGCTGGATAGTGTTCTCTAGGTGGACAAGAGTTGCGACTTTGAGGGGCCAGAAGCCAAGCGCAAATGAGATAAAGTGACAAACTGTTGGAAATACATTGTTTCTCAACGAGGGCGGCACAAATAAGGGCTAATTTAGGAATCTGTTCATCATGACAACTGTTGTAAGGTATTGTACAGGCTTACTACAAAACTATCATAAAAGCTGGCCGTTGCTTGAATCCATTGCAAATACTACTTCCATTCCAGAACGTGTCCCCTTTTGTTGTGCTAATTCAATAGAAGTCTATGTAGAAGAGCCGCCTATAGCCGACTATAGCCGGCTATAGGCTATAGACTCTATAGCCTATAGTCTATAGGCTTTGATTTCGAGCCGAGGACCCCTTTGACATGTATTAGTTTAATGACCCCCATTTGTGGGGGTCATTAAACTACAAACAAACGGCTTGTTTTAATAACTGCTTGTTTTATTATTATCATTATTATTGTTGTTATTTTATAGATAGGAACTTCAACACACAGGAGCTGTTACTGTAAACTCGGTACCCAGACAGAATATTAGGCAGCTGTGGTTATCCAATAGGCTACTCAGGAGGGGACCGGAGATCTCGGCCCGCCGCGAACTCGGACCGAGCAAAAGTGCGGAGATCTCGGCTAGGTGGTGTGGAGAAGTCGGCTAGGTGGTGTGGAGAAGTCGGCTAGGTGGTGTGGAGAAGTCGGCCAGGGGGTGTGGAGAAGTCGGCCAGGGGCTGTGGAGAGGTCGGCCCAGGCCATATACCAACCACCAGCAAGCCATTTATGCTTGATATTTCTTGCTGTTGTGACAACATGCAGAGGCACCATTATCACTGCATATCAACCATTATCAAGCCATGACAATAGACATATAGGCACCATTATCACTGCATATCAACCATTATCAAGCCATATGCATGTTCAATAGACATGCATACCAACACTTATCACTGCATACCAAGCCATTATCCTTGATATTGGCTTGATAGTGCCCTGCCCAGGCCATATACCCTTGATATTGCTTGCTGACAATAGACATGCATGCATACCAACCCTTAACACAATCACCACAATCGAAACCAAATGTTAAATTACATCACATGACAGTCCCCAAAAATATAGACTTAGAAATGTAGACTTAGAAACAAAACAGTCAAACATACATACATAAGAAATGTCGTTTATTGAGGAAACAGTTTACAATTTCAACATTCTCATTCTCTAGTTGTGTAGACTTAGAAATGTAGAAATTGCACAAGCAATACTTATAGCGTTTGCTTCATTTAATTACTGTACTTCAAGGCATATGCACATTCATTTAATTGATGTAAACATTACTATAGTGTGTGATTTGATGCATTTACATTGTATTTAAGGTGGACAAAAAGTAAGTAAATACCTGTAACCTACTGTATGTAAAGTATATTAACTAACCATATTGCTGGGTTGTTCATTTACCCCAAACTATGATTGAAATTAACCATATTGCTGGCTTACATATAAACCATACATACTTTGTTTATTTACCCCAGACTATGATTGAAATTAACCATATTGCTGGCTTACATATAAACCATACATACTTTGTTTATTTACCCCAAACTATGATTGAAATTAACCATGTTGCTGGCTTACATATAACCCATACATACTTTGTTTATTTACCCCAAACAATGATTGAAATACATACACTAATAATTAAATGTTGAAGTTGAAGTTGTTGTTGAAGTTGAATAAGTAAATGAATAACATGCATATCAGCCATTATCAAGCAATTTCACCTCGGGTCCAAGTGTGAACATAACATATCAGCAGTTATCAGTCAATCACTTCACTTTTGCTGGACCAGGGAAACAAAGCAGTCAAAACATTCACTAGATCAACATGACAATTAATCTTCTACATTCTGTTGTGTAGCCTTAAAAAGTGCACAATAATAAGGATAATAATATACAAGGGCCTAAAACAGCTGACACTAGCTCACTGACTAAGTAACTAACTATTCCACAGACATGGGCCGACCTCTCCACAGCCCCGGCCCGACTTCTCCACAGCCGCGGCCCGACCTCTCCACAGCCGCGGCCCGACCTCTCCACAGCCGCGGCCCGACCTCTCCACAGGATTCGGGCCGACTTCGCGGCGGCCCGACTTCTCGTGCGACCCTCAGGGAAGATGATCATCAGGTGTTATTATAACATAATCAGGAAGAATTTTTTCAAAAAAGTGTATAGTATTTGTTAAAAAGCTGTTTGTATGTGGCAATGCCCACCAGCTCATTAAGTATGCATGACTTTAACTTTAGTTTGTTTACAAAATTTCAGAGGGATGACAAACTGTTGAGGCCATATTTTGAGCCAGATTCTGGTACAGAACTCCCCATTAACACATTAATGGAGATTCACCTATTAAACATTAATAGTAATAATAATGATATATTAATAACAACAATACATTTATTTATTAATTTATTCTGTCAACACGTTATGATAGGGTGTACTGTAGATCATGGTATGTGTATATTATATTGCAGGGATAGCCGCACAACTTTAGTTTGCTTCTTGTGGAATCACCCATAGTTCCCTGAGTAGCCTATTGGATAACCACAGCTGCCTAATATTCTGTCTGGGTACCGAGTTTACAGTAACAGCTCCTGTGTGTTGAAGTTCCTATCTATAAAATAACAACAATAATAATGATAATAATAAAACAAGCAGTTATTAAAACAAGCCGTTTGTTTGTAGTTTAATGACCCCCACAAATGGGGGTCATTAAACTAATACATGTCAAAGGGGTCCTCGGCTCGAAATCAAAGCCTATAGACTATAGGCTATAGAGTCTATAGCCTATAGCCGGCTATAGTCGGCTATAGGCGGCTCTTCTACATAGACTTCTATTGAATTAGCACAACAAAAGGGGACACGTTCTGGAATGGAAGTAGTATTTGCAATGGATTCAAGCAACGGCCCAGCTTTTATGATAGTTTTGTAGTAAGCCTGTACAATACCTTACAACAGTTGTCATGATGAACAGATTCCTAAATTAGCCCTTATTTGTGCCGCCCTCGTTGAGAAACAATGTATTTCCAACAGTTTGTCACTTTATCTCATTTGCGCTTGGCTTCTGGCCCCTCAAAGTCGCAACTCTTGTCCACCTAGAGAACACTATCCAGCAGCCAACAGAGAAAACAACGGCGCATGCGCGGGCACTCTTCTGGTCATAGAAGAGTTGCGACATTGAGGGGTCAGAAACTGAGCGCTCGAGCTGCTGTTCATGCAGCTTAGCTTACTGTATATGATGCAGCTGAATAGGGACTTTAGGCAGGTTTTCAACATGTCAACGGTACAGTAACGTTGTTATTTTACCGTTGACATGTTGGTGTTGTACTATCACTAAAAACAATCTAAAATAAAGCGATTTAAGATCATTAACGCTGGGCTGTTGCCTGGGTCCTAATTCAGGTCCAGGAGTTGTCCCCATTCTCTATTGAAGTCTAAGCAGAAAGCCGCCATTGGACTACCCCATGAAGTGGATGGAGTTGTCACTCTGTCTATACTCTATGGCTCTGTTTCAACACAGATGATCACAGATGATACCACACCAGATCGTTTTAAAAGTTTTCTTCAACACATCAACTCATTTTTTCACAGCGTCTTAACAGCAGACACCTGGGAGGGAAGGAGAGAGGGAGGGAGGGAGGGCCCGTTTGTGAAAACGGGCGGCCGTTTGTGAAAACGGGCGCCCGGTTTCAAAACCGAAGCGAAATCCAAAGCGCCCTCGACCGCGGGAGCCCCCGGGCGCCCGGTTTCAAAACCGGGCGCCCGTTTTTGTGAAAGCGGGCGCCCGCTTTCGAAAACGGGCGCCCGCTTTCGAAAACGGGCGCCCGCTTTCGAAAACGGGCGCCCGCTTTAGAAATCGGGGCGCCCGGTTTTGAAACCGGGCGCCCGCGGGCGAGGGCGCTTTGGGATTCGCCCCTGCTGGACATTGGGGTTAAGTGTGCTTCTCTTCAAGGTCAAGCTGTTACAGTGGCAGCAGCAAGAAGGACAGAGGTCCCTATAGGAGCTGCTGATGTAGTGTATGTAGAGATGGAGCAATGTTGACAGGACACAGCCTGGAGCACAAGTATGCCATTTCCACACTGGAGCTGCCGCCAGGGGCGGATCTAGGCATGGGCATCGGGGGGGGGGGGGGGGGGGGGGGGCAATGCCCCCCTAAATACCCATTCTGCCCCCCCCCAAACATGAGGCCATGCAAAACAACCCAAGATATTTCAAATTAAAGTGCTTATAATTAAAATGACTTGAAACACTACTACTGCTACTAACTAACTACAGCTGTGTCACCACTAAACCGACAGCATTTCATCATTGAAAACGGGAAACTCTCTGAGTCAGACCTTTAGCTTTATGCATACTGCGTGTCTGTTGCAACTTCAACAACAACTGATGTTATTATTGATGCTTTACTTGACTAATAAAAGTCCAGTAACCGAAAATGGTATGGGTGCAGCTTCATCGCCCGTGGCGCGAAGCGACACGGGCGATGAAGCCACCCCCATACCATTTTTTCTTGCCCCTCCAACATGGTCTCTTGCCCCCCCAAATGGGACTTGTCTCATCCGCCCCTGGCTGCCGCTGTTCCAGCTACTGTCAACTTAACACATGCATGCATGCACATACAGTATATATACACACACATACACACACTGGGGGCATCAGTGGCCCAGGGCAGGGGCAGAGTGGCTGGTATAGAGCTGCGCAGTCACGTCACTTTCATGACGTCACCCGTGTTCCAGAAACTGAATCCTCATTCATTTTCCTCATAGAAAGTGTTGAATAAAAACACGATTGCCAACTCGAGTTGTGACAAGTCATGACAAGAAACACAATATTGTCATGCGATGTCTAATTAGCAAGAAGTAGAAAACCGTAGAAAACCGTAGAAAACGGCAGGATACAGCACTTTTGTTTGGTTTTTCATCTTAGAAATTATTTGATTGTCCCAAAACATTGTGTGTGTCATCGTGA
Source organism: Benthosema pterotum (assembly GCA_039105355.1). Lineage (NCBI taxonomy): Eukaryota > Metazoa > Chordata > Actinopteri > Myctophiformes > Myctophidae > Benthosema > Benthosema pterotum. The sequence continues at coordinate 23,956,360 of CM076976.1, forward strand.
TTTGTCACGACCTGAGTTGGCAATCATGTTTTTTACAACATGAATAATTTATATGAATATTTTTAGAAAAGTCTATGAGAAAAATGAATGGGGAATCCGTTTCTGAAACAGGGGCGGTGTCACGAGGGGGCGGGACTGTGCAGCTCTATACATCCAGATGAGAAAAATGCACAGAAGGGAATGCACAAATATGGAGTGCATGTGGGAAGCAAATACCAGTAAGCTGCACAGCGTATTAGTGCTGGTTAGGGGGCTGGTGCAATAAGGGTTTGGGTTCGGGTTTGTCCTACAGCTTGAACCACTATCGACTGTAATGTTTGTTCCATGGCGACTGCCGTTGCCGTAGTTTGCACTCGCTCTCTCTCTCTCAAACTGTGAGGTTCCAGGTTCGATCCCAGACTACCAGAGTTACACACACGTGCACGTCCAAGTGTGCACACATACTCACGTGCACGGCCACCCACTGCAGTATGCGTGTACTGTATGTATATAGAGAATACATTTCTTAGGATCTTTTATCATTTAAACTGCTTTTCTATTTTAAATTGCCTCTTGTTGCATCGTCGTTACTGATCTGTATGGTAGACTGAGCACTTATTATGACGATCTTTATGTTAATCTGTTTTGTAATTATCTTTTGTTCTGCATTGTAAAGCACTTGCGTCGTGATTTCCTTTTGGGGGAAGGTGCTACTACTGCATATGAATGAAGATTATTATCTGTGTTTTTTTTAGTATATGAATGCTTTACTGTAGCGGTCTTCTCTAATGTGATCTGGACCTGCTGTTCTCAGATTGTGGTCTGTGTGGGGGACCCCAAGGGGTATTTGTGGAGCAGGTGTAAAGAGCTCACCACAATCTTGTATATCTCCCAAGGCGGTGTTGGTGAAAAGGCCTTTCTGTGTGGAGTTTGATTCCCCCCCCCCCATGCCCCTGGTACCCCCACAAAACATGCAGCAACCCTGGTCTCTAAACTACTTCCCCCTGGCATCTAATGGAAGGGACAGAAACTGGTGGGAATAACGTGTTCCTTCCACGCGCTACGTCACAATCAGGGAAACTCCCACCTGTCGGGTGGAAAGAAGGCAGCGTGGACTGACGCCTCATGGATTGAAGGAAGCATGAGGCCAGTCCACTGCCTCCCCAGGTTGGCGGAGGGTGTGTAGAGCCCAGGATCACATTAGGAGCTGGCACTGAGTGAAAATGTTTGAATAACTGTGTTGTTCTCAATCGTAATCGCTTCTCTTCTGATGGTCTATGGAAAACATTTTCGAATGGGGTTGGGGGGTAAAGTGGGGGGGGGGGGTGAAAAGCACTGATCTGGACAGTGCATACCGTAGTGGTCATTACCATCGAGCTAACAGCTCCTGATTGCGTTTGCCTTTGACTTCCTGGTGACATCAGCACATTGCTAACGGACACATAATTGCCAATAATCGTTGGTCTGTCAGAGTCCAATTAAAAGGAGCCTAGCTGCTGCTGCTGCTGCTGTGGACTGGACTGCCAAGTCCTTGAGGAAACCCTGTCTCTGGTTGCCTTGGTAAGGACTCTAAATGGCAAAGGGCTGTTTAAAGCTCACATAGTTCTTGTTAGTTTGCCTCCAGACCCTTGGCTCCATATATCTGATGTACTGTATATACTGTATATTGGTGATGCCTTTATAGCCTTGTTTTGACATTCCCATCGCAATATGCATTATTATTTTTCGTTTTTCTGCCGCCTCCGCGAGAGATAAGAGCCAGGCATTTGTAATGGGATCCTGTCTGTTGGGAAAAAGATGGAGGAAATTGCTCTGGAGCAGGAATGTGCTTGACTTCGCCTGCCTGGTTCGGGTCAGCGGAGGGAAGTGTTTTGTGCGCGTGTTTATGTGGTGCTCCGAAACCCTGCGTTTTGGTCGTTGATAGAAAAGCCGAAATTTGATATGAATACCCTCCCTATTCGTCCATGAAAAGTACCCTAAAATAGCCTTGAAAAGCCCCTCATTTGAGAGCCCCGCTCTCAGACAATACAATGGGGCTGATGACAGGCTAACTGGGGGAGGAAATGGCCCCTCAGAAACCAGGATAATGGCAGAATATTCACAGGAGGATTTGCAGAACAAAACAACCTTTTTTATAACCATCCCGGACGGTCAAAGAGTTTTTCTTTTTTTTTTTTTTTTTTTTGCATTGGCATTTGGCATTTTTGTAGTTTGTTTAGCATCCGTGGACCTGGGGTTCTTGCATTTTTGTGCATACACTTGGGCGTTCGACATTTAGAAATGTGGTTTAGGGATTAGAGATAGTCATGCGCGCGGAGGTGTGGTGTAGCGAAAAATAGCTGATCTGCTATTTTTCAGCTTTAGGACTGATGGTAAAATGCCTTTATGGCGTTTATAAAATCGCCGTCTTAGAATGTGGAAGTCCTCGCAAGTATATTTATACAAACCTGTGTGTGCATGTGTGTGTGAGACTGTGAGAGGGACACTGTGTTGTGGTGAATGTGTTAATTGGAGCCTTCCTCACCTGTCAGTCAGAAGCACAGATCATAAGGAGTGAAGTGTCCCTGTGTGTAATCAGCTGTCACACAAAACCATGCCCACCCGGTCCCCAAAGGACCGCGGCCCACCGTCCCTGCACAACACAAAGGACCACAGCCTCTCTACGAAGAACAGCAATTGTAATGCCTTTTTAACAGGCGTTACTACAATTTCAGCACTATTGCTTCCACTACACCGGGGTTTTACCTCGAAAAGAGTCTGACTTTGCCATATTATTTCAGAGTGATTTACAGTATGCAAGACAGAGGCAGACAGACAAATTGACTGCCACAAACAAAACAAACAAAAATAACCTTCATTTGTCTAATCACTCCTACCTCCACCATATGTCACACTGTCACTATCTAAGTGTAGAGATTTCCCCCATTAATTTTCCTCACAGTCTTTTCAGAAGTTATTTAAGGACGATTACACCATGGACAAAGACAACTCAGACAAATCATGACAACAGACACAATGTTTTGGACCGAACAAATCAATCAATAGAAGAAAAACAACAACAACCTGCATGTAAAAATGACATTCAAATGCCATTCAAAATATTATAAATAATATATATAGTGTTTGTCATGATTTGTCACGACATGAGTTGTCTTTGTCCACGGCTCCAGAAGGACTTCATGTTGGAATCAACCCTGGCTTGTGAAGGGGTATGGGGGGAGGGTTGGGGGGGATGTGGGGCAATTAGCGCTACACTGTAAATAATGGGAGTCTCTATAAATTCACCCAACAAGCTTCTTCTCGTTAGCCCAATGAGCTCTGATAAGTTTAGAAATCTCAACTTACATTAATGAGTTCACAGTCTTTAAAAGGTTAAGTCAATTGACTTCTTCTCTTTAACTCAATGAGCTCTGCTAAGTTGAAGATGTTCAACTTGCATTCATGGGTTTTCAAAAGTTAAACTTGCTTTAATTCATTGTTTTGACTATTGTCATGTTGACTGAACTTGGTACACAAAGCCCGCCTTTGAAGCAAAACGCCAAGCGATTGGCTGTATGCAAATCAGCTATCGGCTGTACTGACCAATCACCGTCCTTCTTCTACTCAGCAGCAGCATCTTCGCAGAGACAGGCACGAGGCACCATTATACGCGGAGAATTTAAATTGTGTTTTATGTCGGCAGTTAGCTCGGTGGACGACTGGATTCACGGTGCCTGTTTAGCTGATAGTTTGGGAACTAAGCGAGCTGCGTCGCCGCTTGTTTTATTTAAATAAACTTGGATGCATAACCAGCAGTTTTGGTCGGTAGACCTACATGTGGGTGGAACACGAATGGACGGACGAACTCAAAACATCTGGAATATGGCGACAGCAGTGAGTTGTTAAACTGTCCAGTTTTAACAACAAGAGGAACTCATACAGAAAGCCAGCATTCACGTCTCAGAAGACGAGGCAAAAAGTTTATTGGTAAGTAATATTTAAAGTATATATTTTATGTTACTAGGTTATTGTACTAACTTACATATACAGTAAACCGGGGAGAAGGGATGGCCAAATGGCGGATTCGCGCCAAACTTTCTATTCTTTTTAGGGTGCTACTGTGGGTTGTTTCTGGCTGCTGCCTGCGTTAGCATTCATTTATAATATTTAGAGCGTCATTTCGCAATTCTTTATTTCGACGTTTCACACAGCTAAGCCTGCTGTCTCATCCCATTTTAGTTTCTCCTCTCCTCTCCATTGTAAACGTATTCCTCCCCTCCCCTCTCCTCTCCATTCTATTACGTACATACACGGATCAGATCGAACAGCAAACAGTGTCAGAGGAATACAGAACTTTATCAACCAACACCGTGTTACAGTGACCGTCGTTTCGCATTAGGCTACCGCACGGGACGCATGCTTCTGTCCGCGTCATTCTCATTAATTTACTGAATGAATCATAAAAGAAAAGCGGCGCGATGGTGGCGTTGGAGGAGGACGAGGCTACATGTAAATGGATCGTATTCTGCGTTCTAACGTGTGGGCTGCTGTGTATTGATAATGTTATGTGTTTTTATGGCTGGCCTGGGAGTGGACGATGTGCAGCTGTGTGCCAATATAGTTTTCATATTAAGCTTGCCACATGCGCCATGCGTAGCCTCGCCATGTGTTTTGTATAAGCACTGCCCCGGCATATAGCGGCACCATTTGATCCCCCCCCCCTAGCTCTGGTCCAGAGCTCCACTGCTTCTGAGTCTGACTTGCATTGGAGCTCTGTTGGTCTCCGTGCATTCGGCCATTACTGCACCCGACCAGCCTCTCTTCTCTAGTGGATATATAAAGAACGTTTTACCTACTCACCAAAATAAACACGTCTTGTGTCATTAGAAAGCCTACTTACCTTGGTGGTCGCACTCTTAGCCTCCCACCACACGGATAAATTGGACTTTTTGGCCAGAACGCGATCGTTTTTCACTCAAGGAAAAATATTTCCTATGGAACTTTTCTATTGGCAATATCGGTAGAGGGCGCAAATCCTGGTGTTTTTCCGGTGAAAAACGATCGCGTTCTGGCCAAAAAGTACAACTTATCCGTGTGGTGGGGGGCTAAGAGTGCGACCACCAAGGTAAGTAGGCTTTCTAATGACACAAGACGTGTTTATTTTGGTGAGTAGGTAAAACGTTCTTTATAGATCCAGTAGAGAAGAGAGGCTGGTCGGGTGCAGTAATGGCCGAATGCACGGAGACCAACAGAGCTCCAATGCAAGTCAGACTCAGAACCAGTGGAGCTCTGGACCAGAGCTACCCCCCCCCCCCCTCGGGGAACCACCACGACGGAAAAATCTCAAGTCGTTAATGCCCTAATATGGACAGCATTCATTGAGCAGTACCCCAGCCCCGCGGATGGCCAACCCAGAAGTACTGCTTATCCATACACCTGACGAGGTGGTGAAAACACAAATATCATCTAAACTCAAATCAATTCGGAGTAAGTACTGGGAGGCCGTGGATTCACAACGCAGGAGTGGCCATGGTCGAGTCATTGCACTATTTTCGAGTTATGTAATAATGAGATATGGTGTGGATCGCCCGCCACCAACTCATTAGAGGCTGGTATTGAGACAGCTGAGGTAAACGGAGACGCCGTGGATCAGTCATTCCCAACGACCGTGCCGCGTCATTTTAGTGTGACTTGGGATAAGCAGAAGTGTGCCGTGAGAATTGGGCAAAAAAAATAAAAAATCCTTAGCACTACACCACGAAACCAACAGCGGGAATGTACCTATTCATTACATTGTTCCGAGGTGCGAAAAGAACAATAGGCCTACGCTACGACCCTCGTCATAGAAATGCTAATTTAAGTCTTTTGAACGGGGTCGTCATATCACATCACCGTATAGGTAGGCTAACTATTGACTCGTTTGTCACAGTTCCAGGCTGAATGAACATGAGCACGAGCTGTCCCAACTCTTACAAAAAGTAACTTCGGAGAATCGGAGCTCTCCTACATGTTGAGGCTTTACAAGGGTATTTATTTCCAGCAGTTTTGCTGGATCTAGCAAGACATACGTCTTGTTAAGGTAAAAAATAACTGCCTGGCCCCGACGAGCATTGTGAGGAGGAGCACCTAAGGTTGCATTTATGCATGTCTGCGGTGTGTCCACCGACTGACTCCTCGGCTCTTCTCTCCTTTATTTATTTTTTGTGTGAGACGCTGCGTTCATTCTGCAACATGACGTTTCTATGTATGAATGTGAATGAACGAGGGAAGCGAAGGGCGGCATCTTTTGCATTGATTCTGGTTTCACGCGCAGGAACTTGAAATCAAATGACAACAAATATCGCTCGGATCGCTCCCGCTATTGTGCCAAATCAACACTGTCGCAAAATGCCGGTAACCCGTGGGTTCAGATTGTACGAGGAAAAAATTAAAAGCTCACTAAAATGCCATGATGCAATGGCAAAACATGCGACTGACTTACACATGAAGGAGAACTGCAACTGCAGCCTATCCGTGTTGCTTGATCACTGATCATTATTCAGTTCAATTCAATTACAATTACAATTCAGTTCAAATACATTTACATTGTCGAAGCAAGAACAGAACAACAAGAAATAGCTACAATATAACAAGAAAAAACATATAACAAGCTTGATCATTGATCATTAGCAAGAAGAAGGGGGGGATCACACCCGTGTTATCTTGTAGATCTGTTAGAATGATCGTGGGGCACAGTGCTGTTTTTAATGTTAATTATGCCAAGGACCCCCATTTTGACATACCAGTATATTAGTCTATGGACCCCCAAGTAATATTAATTGGGGTATATTAATCGGTGTCTGATTACTACTGTACAATGTTCATTCGAGACTGTAGTTGTAGTAGCCCAGGGGGTTTCAACCGTGGCTCGGGACCACCAGTGGTCCTTGAGAGGGATCCAGGTGGTCCCCAGGCTAACCCTAACCCTAAATGATGGAAAGTTGCTTAACCACATGTAGGTCCATTTTGTTTCATGTTTACACTCTATAAGAGTTAAAATATGATCTGTATGTTTGACTGTTTTGTTTCCCAAATCCAGGCTAGAATTGTGGACAAAAGCAAAAAATAATTCTTTATTTTTGGTCTGTGGGGCTAAATTGTCCTCAAATGGTGGTCTGTGACTGAAATTGTGAATAAATAGTGGGGCCCTGGGATCAAAATGTCCTAATTCTGGTGGTGTTTCCATTTTGGCCCCGTGCAATCACTTCACATAAATGAAGTGAAGAAAACAACAAGTAAAACACATTAAAAGCATGGTGCGAACCTTCTCCTGGAGACGGCGTGAAATCAGGGATGGGATATCTAGGGAGGATATACTGCAAAGATATCCCTTTCTAAGGGCACCCTATAGGAGTTCATTAACCTTATTTGGTTAAAAAAATCATGTTGTGATGCACGTTACAGTGTATCACAGCAACACAATGTGAGCTTGTAGATCTGCTCTTTTCAGCATTTTTTCCCCCTCCCCATCACAAAACATTTAGATTAGTGCCTATGTAAATATCAAACTGATATGATTAAATTGAGGTCAGCGGTATAGAAACAAAACAATACCTCATGTAACTCATGGGAAACCTCCCAGACCCGCTTGTAAAATTCAAGATTTATTGTGAGATTGACTACAGTATATTATTAGTTGGCAGATTCGGAATGCTAATCACACTTGTGTTTTTTTCTACAGTTTCCTGATGAGGTCGACCAAATCCATCCAGCCACAAGCAGTCGGGCAGATCGCTTCAGAGGGCTTTGCTGGCATTTTGCCAGACTGTTCTAAAACATGCAGAAAAAAATCCCATGCTGAAATCTTCAATGCCACAAGACACCTTGGCTGATGATCTACCAGGTACTGACAGCATTAACAACACTGTACACTTGAATTTCGTTTAGACATAGCCTTGGTTCCTGCCTGATTTGCTGCATTCTGCACATCTGATTTTGGCGCTGGACAAAAATTCTTAATTCCATGATATCAATATCGAATCACCAGGTTCAAAATCGATTTGTATTTATGTAGGCTTATTCATTAATGTGTTCATGTCAGAAAGACTGGCTGATGTTATCAGGCTGCATTGATGTGTATGATTGAACTTTTGTTATCTATATTGTTTAAAATTGCTTTAAAATGTTGATTGAACTTGTGCTTGTTTGTTAATGATTTTTCTTTTTGGGGCCTTTTTTCTGAGGGCATACAAATGGAACCAAATGGACCCCTTAGAGTCCATTTGAAAAACCGTCAGAAATCGACTTCAGGCTGGACTGATGATGCTGCCGTCTTCTGCCGTCAGAGAGAAAATCCAAGACTTAATTGTGATGGGAGGTGAGCATCTGTATTGTCCTACATGGTGGTGCACTTGTTGCTTTTCATTTCCATCACAGTGTAAACCGTTTAGAGCACCCGTACTTCTTGACACACATTTTCATAAGTTGCCTGGACGTTACCTTAGCCAAGAAATCCTGTGAGCTTGGAGAGCGATGAAACCCAGACTTCACACTGTCAGTATAAATTGATGTTTAAATGATGTGGTTTTGTTTACACGTTATCTTTGGTATTAATATATTGGATTCACCACTTGAACCTTACTCAGACCAAATTTGTTTGCAGAAATGGTAGATATACAGGTACAGTATAGCAGCATCCATTCTTTCTACCAGCTGCTTGAAAAGCAAGCTGGGCAGCCAAACGATTGGCTGCCTCATCTCTAGGCAACCAAACACAATGCCACAAGCCAACATCTCAGCCATGGAATGCTATGCTGATTGGCTGCATTGTCTTTTTAATGACATTGTTCGTTCCTACCCAAACAACTGTGCTGGGAACTGAAACAGAGGCAGTTATAGCTTACAGAATATAGATAATGGAAAGTTTTAACCCAAAATGTCAAATGCCCTACCTGCCTTTTTGGTAGTAGACTCTGTAAGCCAAGTTTGTCTATAACCTTGTGATTGAGAACGTCTTATTGCTCAATGCTCTTGATGATGTGTCTGGAATTACTCTCTCTCTGGTTCTCAATCCCAGGGTATGCCTTTTATGCTTGGTGACATCACTGTGGCATCACACTGTTAACGTTGTCGTGGCATGACTGTCTGCATATTAAATTATGACAATTTCATGTTGCAGAGACACTGACAACTTGGAGGAGATACGGGAGCGGCTCACAGTTGCAATCACTGTATGTACTTCTACGACCAGTTTCCAGCTCAGACGTCGCCGATGTTCTGGAGGGAGTGGAAGTGATCAAAGGCCTTGGAACAATAGCCAGGGGCCTGCTGTGTCCCTCGTCGGCTTATGCTATGCACTCAACCTCAGTTACCTGAAGGAGTTAAGGTACACGTTCAGATTTATCCAGAAACTCTCCTTGGAGTTGGATTCTGGCAAGCTAACCCAAAAGGTCCTGAATCTCAAGATGAAGCTATGGATACAGCCTAAGTCCTGGCAATTTTCCAAGGCAGTCTGTCGTTTTGCTTTCTTTTTTCTTTTCCTGCCTTCATTGATGGGTTGAAAGTAGACTGACAGAGGGGAGAGACTGGGTAAGACACGTGGCATCCCCATCTGGATTGGGAGTCAAACCTGCAGCACCGCAGGCTGTTTGAGCCGGTGATATAAAAGACATGGAAAGTTCTGATCCTCCCCCAAAGTTGACAAGTCAGCTGTATCTCCATTTGCACTTCGATACTGCTTGCACTTGGATATAAATGCTGCTTTATATTTCATAGACGTACAGTGTCAACTTAAAATGGTGAATTATGCCTTTACTTGTCGAAATGGTTAAATCATTTAAATGTTCATATTTCATATACATAGTGTTGAGGTAAAATGGTGAATTTTGCTTATCCAAATGGATAAAAGTTTACATGTTGCAATGTTTTAATGTTAAATGTATATTTAGGGCTCTATTTTCGTCACCGCTAAACCCCTTACCCCTTAACTTCTTTGCCTTTTTAAACTATTAAAAAACATTCTCAATAGTTAATGGCCAGTCTACAAGCTCACAATGTGTCAATAGATTGGCACGTTGAACTGTCCCAAAAGTTTTTTCAAAATTAGTAAAAAAAGAAAAGAAAAAAAGATGGTTTAGATGGTAACGAAAATTGAGCCCTTTGTGTCTCAGTTCTTGGCAACTCAGGATTTTTTTTTTACATACCATGGTAATCA
>CM076976.1:23967009-24012882 GCA_039105355.1 Benthosema pterotum
GATGCCTGACCCAAAAGCAAGGGAGCCGAGCATCAGTAGCTCTCTGGGGTATTAACTCCAGGCTCCAACCCCCTCAAGCTGTACTGCACGGCCAGTGCCAGTATGGGTAAAAAAAAAAAAAAAGTGCCATTAATTTTGCATTAGGCAATAGGCTGTCTGGCAGTCATTAAGGGTCCGGGAGAGAGAAACCACACAGTGTGAATGAAAGAACTCTTACCATTTAAGGCCCAGGATTCAGACAGAGAATAGCCTGAGTGCTGCTGCTGTGTAGCCGGCAGAGATCACACCCTGGTATGTCTATTTGACACATCTTAAATCCCTGTTAAGAGCCACAAAAATCAAATAAAACTCACCAAACCCTGAGCTGTGATGCTGTGTAAAGGGCATTTCAGACAGGGAGTGATGAACGCATGTATTATCGCGGAGATTCCCCTGTGCCCCTCTGTGTCTACATAAACACAATCGCACAGTGTAAAAAAAAAAAAGCTCACCAGAATCAAGGTCTAAAATCTGACGCAGGCGCGTGCACAAAACGAGCATGTACGCGAGAAACAACACGGGACACTTTCTTTATCGCACAGCGTCTTCTCAGCACAAGCACGCAGGTCTCATTGAAAATATCACAATCCACAAAATCGAGATATGGTGTTTGAGGCCACTGTTATTGATTTTCAAAACTTTTTTTTTCTGAATTTAAGCCTTTTCCACAAAAGCCCTCTACACCAAATGGTCACCTTGCAACACCAGGAGTTTAAAATGGTCGCAAGAGTTAACGCTAAAACGGTCTTGTCCCTTTGGTATGATATGGTCCATTGATTTACATGCGTTGAAACGCGTTGAATAGATAACCTGCATCAATACAGACAACGCTCATCAACGTGCAACAAACATATCACACCACAGGGACATCCTCTGTGAGTATAACAAGTGGATAGTATACACCCACTATTGTATTCCCCCTGGATGAGGAGTTATTGATTTTCAATCCTTTTCCGAATTTAAGCCTTTTCCACAAAAAAAGGGGAAAAAAAAACAAGATACACCGCCATCAACACCTTTTTTCCTAACCTGAAATCCGGGGAGTGATTTGAATATAAATATGCCAGCCATACTGTATATCAAAATTATAATTTGTTTCTATGAAAAAGTCAGCTACCACTTCATTTTCAGTGATGTGGTTTGCATGAGTGCCTGACTCATACTTCCGACGGTTGGATTTAAGCCCGTCGACTTCAAACGCGGCGTTGCCACTCACTACGGGTGACACCTATTGAAGTTCTTCTCCCCTCTTTGCACAGAGTATACCGCTTTCAGACTGCGTTTTTCTTCTTTTTTTTTTTTTGCTTGCATGTGAAAAGCGTGGCACCTCACTCGGCAGACCTCGGCAAAGAGATTTATCTCTCTCCGAATTCCTTCCGCCGCTGATCCTTGAGGTGCTGCAGGCAAGCAGAAGCTAATGAGGCCTGTAGTGTGGAGTGAGCGAGTGTGAGCGAGTGTGAGTGAGTGTGAGTGGGGGCCTTCCTTCCTTCAGCCTTCAGTCGTTGGTTCACGTTGCGTGCACACACATAGTTATCTCCCGGAGCATCTATCTGTCCCCCTCTCTCTCTCTCTCTCTCTCCTCTCCTTCCTGACCTTTACCTTCAGGATGCTCAATCAGAAGATAATGGAAGAAGATGGTGACCTCTGCCCCCCCCCCCTCTCTCTCTGAGCTCTACGCAGGCCCCCAGGAAGCAGCCGCATGATGGAGAGCCCATGGAGATGGTATTAAATGAGGAGGCAGAAGAGCTGGGCCAGGAGATGCATGGCTGGGGTCACCGACCCGGCTATTACACTTTGCATTGCGGTGGGGATGGGATGGGACAAGGGGGGGTGAGCGTAAAAACAGAAGAGCAGCATACGGACACAAACATCTGGCCTGGGGGTTAAAGTATATGTATGGATGGATGGAGTCTAGAGAGAGGGTCCGTTTGGAGGTTCTGTGCAGATGTTGGGAGAGAGATAAAGATGGATAGATAAGGCAGTGAAAGAGAGAGAGAGAGAGAGAGAGAGAGAGAGAGTGTGTGTGTGGTGTGTGTGTGTGTGTGTGTGTGTGTGTGTGTGTGTGTGTGTGTGTGTGTGTGTGTGTGTGTGTGTGTGTGTGTGTGTGTGTGTGTGTGTGTGTGTGTGTGTGCGTGCGTGCGTGCGTGCGTGCGTGCGTGCGTGCGTGCGTGCGTGCGTGCGTGCGTGCGTGCGTGCGTGCGTGCGTGATAGGAACGATGACACTGCTGACATGATAAACGAGTTTACAGAAATCCAAGGCGCAAATTAAAGCCTTTTTTCACCGCCATTCCCTTGGTGCTCACGCTGGGCTACACACTATAACCCCCATCTCTCTCTCTCTCTCTGCTCTCTCTCTCTCTCTCTCTTCCCCTCTTCTTCCCTGGTGTCTGATGGGTAATGACCATTCATCAGCATTACAGGGACCTGTCCCTTTCAGCACTGCCTGTTCATTAATACAGCCTGCCCGGGGGCTCCTCCAGCGCCCGGCCGCTCCATCCTAGGAGGGGGGTCCGCGCAGCCCCCCTCGTCTAGCCAAATGACCGCCATCTTTCACGCCAGAAAGGGGGCCTACCCCCCCTTAGGCGTCCCAGATAATGCCCCGTCTCAAAACTGCCCAGAAACGGGATGGATGGTTCATACGATAACGAAGAAAAACAAAGTTGTTACTCTTTTTTTTTTGCAGAGATGATGCCACTGCGTTTAATGTAAACAGGGCCATTGCCAGGTGCATCGCTTACGTGGCGCAAAATGTTGCTTTCAGACCGACTCGCAATTTTATGCTCCATCTCTATTTTTTTGCTATCTCCATTGTCCATCAAGACATGCTTTAAAAGGATCCCAGGCTAATGAGCCTTATATGGATAAATACATTATACTTGTCCTCCTATAACTAGAATTGAAGATTTAAAACACATATTTATCCCTTGGGGGGCGCAATTTTGCTGTGCCTGTCATGTCATAGATATGACAGGCACAGATATGATTTTCCCTGGAGCCCCAGAGAAAATCTTGCCTTAGGCTCCAAATTGCTTAGAAACGCCACTGCGTTAGCGTCAGCTTCCCCACAGACAGACAGACAGGCAAACAGACAGACAGGCAGGCAGACAGACACAGTGCATAATGTGTGAAGGACTGTGCAGAGAGAATGCAGGTTTGCTTGCTGAGCACACATTGATTTGCTGGTGTGGGTGTTGCTGCCACTGACAAGCCGGAGGCCACTATAGGCACAATACAGCAGCATAAAAAAAAACATTTCATTACACCATATTAACACTGATACCTCGCCGTCCGCCCTTCCTCACAGGTCCGCCTGAGATTGCGTCAGCATGACAGCAACTGCTTTGAAGGATGGCATTTTGATCTTCCGTCGCCAGGCCCTGCATGTACTGTATATAGACCTGCGCAGTGATGTCACCGCCCCTGTTCCAGAAGTGGATTCCCCATTCATTTTTCTCATAGACTTTTCCAAAATAATATATATAAAGACGATTATGCCGCGGACAAAGCCAACTCGGGTTGTGGTGAATCATGATGAAACATACAATCTTTTTGGACAATCAAATAATTTCTAAGTAGAAAAACAAAACAAAAAGTGTTGTATCCTGCCGTTTACTACTTCTTGCCAATTAGATATTGCATGATGATATTGTGTGTGTTGTCATGATTTGTCACGACCCGAGTTGGTTTTGTCCGTGGCACAATCGTGTTTTTATTAAGCATTTTCGAAAAGTCTATGAGGAAAATGAATGAGGATTCCATTTCTGGAACAGGGGCGGTGACGTCACTGCGCAGGTCTATACCTTAGTTCTAGTATAAGCCTGTCAATAGATTTGCTTCGTGGAACATTCCGGGACTCCTTTTAACACCATTTCTTTGGACAACCACGGTAAATTGAAAATGTGAATAGTGCATTTATATAGCCACCTTTATCCAAGGCGCTTTATATGGATTGTGGATCCCTTTCACCATTCACACACCAATGATGGCAGAAACCATGCAAGGTACCAACCAGCACATCAGGAGCCATTAGTGGTTAAGTGTCTTGCTCCGGGATTACCACTGCTGACATAGCATTCTATGACAATTTGGCTGGCCTTATCCTTTACGCCAGAGGTTCCTAACAACCGTTACCAGTCCACTGGACATGTAGTGCATGAGAAGCCAGGATTACTGCATGTACATTGTATTTGCTGAGGGACCTACTTTATCTACCCCAAGGGACAGAGGGAGAACATGTAAACTCCACACAGAAAGGCCCTTTCGCCAAGCCCACGCAGTGGGAATCGACCCCAGGACCTTTTAGTTGTCAAAGTACGTCAAAGTAGCCAAGGTTGGAATCCCCTGCTTGAAATGGAGGCGGTTTTCGTACATATGTTCACAGGATAGAGGAACATGTCATACCTGTACATGGAGGTGATTGAGGTTCATTTTGTTGTTGACTGTCTTTCTCTTAACTCTGACCCTACGATAACCTCCCCGGGGACAGAGAAAAGGGGGAGGGGGGACCTTATCGCCTGTCACCTCCATCCGATAATGGACTTCCTCTGCTGTCCCCTGCAACCATCTCCTCTCCCCTGGGACATCTGCACTCAATAACACTCCCTGGACAGTGTTGCCACATTTTTGGGGGAGAGAACGCAAGCCTCCAAAATGAGAAGCTATCTAGGGCAAATAATCCACTGTGAAGGTATATAAGGTGAATAATTTATGCTGTGTACCATCAAAATGTCTTTTAACCCTATATACATCAGAAATTTTGCAAAAAATGCAATATTTGAGTGTGTTTGAAGCCACCAATTTTTGCTTGCAGAAAATATTCTGCAAGCAAACCGAATAGTGTATGCAATGAATGCTATCAAAAGTGCTGAATAAATGTTTTTTGGACTCATAATAGTGATTATTAATATTATTTAAGTTACATTTTGCCAAATCATGGCATGATCATAATCAGGTAGATTTCAGGTGCAGCCATGAAAGCAATGGTAGGGGAAAAAAAACAATCACATTTGACTATTCGGTATTCAGTTTTCGGCCAACATTTTTTGGTGCATCCCTATTTGAAACTTTTTAACAACACATAAATCTTGTATGGGTGTCCCTGGCACAACGATTACGTTCAGGTCCGCGGCCAAGCACATTTTTATTTGGACATCCTTGATCTGAAAAAACGTCGAGTACATTGGAGTGATCGCTAGCCCCGAAAAAAAAAATAAGCGACTGGCCATGCTTTAGAAAAAAAGCCTCCAAAAGTAACAGCATTTTTACTGAACAGAAAGTAAATAAGCCCAACATGGCTCATAATAAATGGACACGGTGGCAACGGCGTGCCCCTGCCCATGCAGCCCTCCATCCTTCCTTCCTTCCTTCCGCCGAGTGGGTATATCTGGTTTGTGCGTTTAACAGGGTGCAGATGAGTGCAGAGTCGGCGGTGCATTATTCATGTCGGATTTCCAAAAAACGTGTGTTGCCAGAGTGTACTTCATCTCCCCACCATGCACTCCATCATCTGGTCTTTTCTCTCCTCGCCGTCGCTCTTATAATGGCCCTCTATCTCTGTTTGTTCTCCTCGGTCCACCTTTTTTAAAATCCCCTCTGTGTGTCTACTCTACGGCGGCGGCGAGATCACACCCCCCTATCTGATCAAATATCAAATTCCTCTCTCGATCTCTTTCAATTATAGTGGTGTAGAAAAAATTCCCTCGCCGCTGACACCCAAGCCTTTTTTGCGTTGCTTTTTTCCCCACCCCCGCCGGCTTTGAAAAAAGAAAATAAATGTTTGCCGATGAGCCGGTCGGACAAACAACGAGAAGAAAGAAGCATCCGGTGGCAACGCGGCACCAATCTTCACGCCGACTCAAATGGACCCATTTACTCTGGTCTAATAGCTTTGCTTTTGCCAGTAATACGGGACGACACTCCTCCCCGCAATCCCCCTCCTCTGATTGTAAAGTGCGGCCCATTGTCTGTGTCATTACGGCCGCTCCATTTTATGGGCAGTGGGCGAGGAAGACGGAGGAGCCGTGGATTCACAGGGCGCTTAATGTTGGCGTTAATGACCAGTCATGGATAGCTGGGCCGAGGCGGAGAGAGAAAGAAGGGAGGGACGGGGTGAGGGTGAGGCGCAGCTGAGGGAAGAAGCAGAGAAAGATGGCAGAGAGAGAAGGAGAAGAGCCAAGGAGAGGTATTGTAATGTATTCAGGACAGCGACTCTCTCCTCCTCTGCCCACGCCAGACTCCAGTCCTGGCCGCTGCCACCGAGGAGTCGATACGCCACCCATCTTAAAAGCCATGCGTCATATCGATCTCCTGACGCTCTACTTTCAAAGGCTAAAATAACAGGCAGGCAGAGAGGGGAAGGGGAAGGGGCCGGCAACGCGCGCATGGCCACCTTGCCCCCGGGTGTCGTCCGATTGGCATCCAGTAAAGACCTGCTGCCAGGGACCAGGGTTATCGGTAGTTCTGGTCCATACCGCCGCTGCTTCTGTGAATCTGCCTTGCAATATAGCGCTAGGGGGAAAATCAATGTTTACCTCGAACCACCCAACCCGACTACCCTCTCCTCTGCTGTGGATGATATGTCACATACTCTGACCTCGGTTAGTGATTTATCGTAGAGCTCTGGGGTCTGAACGGCGGAGCGGGGTTGGGAAGGAGCGCTTGTTTTATCCGCCGGCTACTACTAGTAGGGCGGGGCGAAGCATAGTTTTACTGAGGTTATGTTTAGGGTTAGTAACCGCATAAAGCATCGTCTAACTCTAACCCCAACCTAACCCTAAACACAACCCCAATAAAACTAGGCTATGCCTAAACCTAATCCTAACCCTAAACCTATGCCTAAACCTAACCTAACCCTAACCATAAAGACACAACCCCAATAAAACTAGGCTATGCCTAAACCTAATCCTAACCCTAAACTTAACCTCAGTAAACCTATGCCTAAACCTAACCTAACCCTAACCATAACCTCAGTAAAACTTCCTTCGCCCCGCCCTACTAGTAGTAGCCGGCGGATAAAACAAGCGCTCCTTCCCAACCCCGCTCCGCCATTTAGACCCCAGAGCTCTACGATAAATCACTAACCCTCTGACCTCATCACGCATGTAAAATGTGCTCTTTGGGCACAAGCGATTGTGATTGAGAGAGATAGACAGATACTCAATCTGCCGGGGCAGATTTGGTCGCAACATCGCACCCCTTTTCCACCAGTTGCTCATACACTGGACAAAGGAAACTGCACAAGCAATGCTAGACAACTGGATGTTGAGTTTAAACTAAATAGCCCCAGAGACCAAGACAGGCCGGGGCATTCAAACAAGAGCATCATTAATTTATCCAACTACTTTCGACCAGACCAACACCAGATAGATCTACTGGAAAAAGGACTATCGTTTGTCCCAACCCTGGATATATACAAACAGCAGAGGAACAAACTCAGAAGAGATATATCAGATTATCACCGAAGACTTAAATTAGCTTCCCATTTTGGACCAGGAGACGAAAGGGAAATCCCACCATTTCAGCCAAGCTCCAATTGGGAACCACCAGCAGAGTCACTCCCCCAGAACCTGAAACAATTAATCCAAGAAGACACACAGACAGTGGAGAGGCTACCAGGACACATCAAAGAAAAGGACAACCTCAACATAGAACAGGTAAGAGCCTTAAGAACACTAGCTAGAAACAAAGACATAGTCATTAAACCTGCAGACAAAGGGAGCTCAATTATCATAATGGACAGGCAACAATACCTACTGGAGGGAGAGAGACAACTCAACAATCCTGACCATTACAGGCCATTAGCACAACCAATATATAATCAGACAGCCATAGAAACCAAAGAGATTATAGATAGATTAAGAGAAAAAAAGTACATTAACTACAAACAAGCTAAATACCTGATAGGGCGGGACACCCCACGTGCACGGATCTTTTATCTATTACCAAAGATTCATAAAGATCCTAGCACATGGACTATACCGTACGAGATCCCACCAGGAAGACCAATTGTTTCAGATTGTAGTAGTGAGACTTATCATTCTGCTGAATATATTGAGCATTTCCTAAACCCTCTGTCTATAAAACACGCATCCTACATCAAGGACACTTATGACTTTGTTGAAAAAATCAAAGCCATAACTGTACCGCAAAATGCAATTTTATTTTCCATTGACATAGACAGTCTGTACACAAACATAGAGACAGACGCCGGACTACAGGCGGTAAAGGAAATGTTCAAAAAATATCCAGACAGTAAGCGCCCAGATGCAGAATTACTAGAATTACTACATCTAAATCTGACCAAGAATGACTTCCAATTTAACAATAAATTTTACCTTCAAACAAAGGGTACAGCTATGGGAAAACGGTTTGCTCCGTCCTATGCAAACATCTACATGGCTCTATGGGAGGAAACAGCTCTAAAAAAGTGTAGACTTAGACCCACACAATATTTCAGGTTCCTTGATGACATCTTTGGAACATGGACTCATTCAGAACAAGAGTTCCAAGAATTCATTAATATTTTAAACACACACCATAGATCAATTACAATCAAATACGCTACAAGCACAGAAAAGATTGATTTCCTAGATGTTACAGTATTCAAAGGACCAAACTTTAGTACAAGCGGGAAACTGGATCTTAAGGTTTACTTTAAAGAAACAGACACACATGCACTTTTACATAAAACATCCTTCCACCCACCACACACATACAGAGGTATAGTGAAATCACAACTGCTAAGGTTCAGTCGCATCTGTACACAACAAAGCGATTTTAAATTAGCATGTAAAACTCTATTTAATGCCCTAAAACAACGGGGGTACACAAGGACCTTTCTAAGAAAAACCTTTGACACCTTTCGAGAGGTGAAAGAGAGGGATGAAAGACCCCAAATTGCTCTAGTAACCACATATTCAACATTAAGCAAAATAGCTAGCATGAGGATCAAAAGAAACTTTGCAAGAAGGGCAGAAGATCCACTAGAGGGGTACAAAGTAATACCTGCCTACAGAAAAAATAAAAACTTAAAAGATTACCTAGTCCACAGCAAACTCAAAGGAGCAAACAGAACCCTCCCTAAAAACCCAGATTACTTTAAACCCAAACCACTAGTGAAGAATAGAGCAACGAAAACCATGATAGGGATAAAACAAAACATTACAGCGTCCACAAAAAACTGTGTCTATTTAATCACGTGCAACAAATGCAAGTTACAATATGTAGGGGAAACCAGAAACACAATAGCGGATAGACTTAACCAACATAGATATAACATAAAAAATGCCAAAGAGATGTCCCTAATAGTAGAACACTTTATGGGACATGGAATTGGGGCAATGGAAGTGTGTGGATTAGAATCCAATCAAACATGGACAGAGGGAGAGAGGAAGTTTGCAGAAAAACAATGGATTTTAAAACTTAATACCACATTCCCACAGGGTTTAAACCACTATGAAAGATAACTAAGATTATTTATCTCAGACCTAGAGAGACTCCTTCAACAAAGATGGCGAATGCAAACATTCTCTGTATTGTACTCCTACATAATGTTGTAAGAGACAAAACATTGAAGTCTTTTTCCACAAACCTAACCTAACCCTAACCATAAAGACACAACCCCAATAAAACTAGGCTATGCCTAAACCTAATCCTAACCCTAAACTTAACCTCAGTAAACCTATGCCTAAACCTAACCTAACCCTAACCATAACCTCAGTAAAACTTCCTTCGCCCCGCCCTACTAGTAGTAGCCGGCGGATAAAACAAGCGCTCCTTCCCAACCCCGCTCCGCCATTTAGACCCCAGAGCTCTACGATAAATCACTAACCCTCTGACCTCATCACGCATGTAAAATGTGCTCTTTGGGCACAAGCGATTGTGATTGAGAGAGATAGACAGATACTCAATCTGCCGGGGCAGATTTGGTCGCAACATCGCACCCCTTTTCCACCAGTTGCTACTAAACCTAACCCTAAGCCTTAGCCCAAAACTTAGACTGAGTAAAACCTATGCCTAAACCTAACCTAACCTGCAGATTGTGTATCTGCCGCAGCAGGCTGATCCTGGATTGTTTTTCACCAGAAAAAAACAACAAGACTTTGCGTGCTCTACCGATATTTCCAAGATAAAACCTCTGGTGAAAAACAATCTCTTTAGTTCCCCAAACATGCATTTTATTAGAGTGGCAGGGGGTTCAGAGTAGGCTTTGTAATCACACAAGCCATGTTTGTATTGTTGAGTAGCAAAATCGATTTTGAGATTTCTACAAAAGAAGGGAGGCTGGACGGGCTTGAGCTTCAATTCATCGTTCTATGATTCTGCCAGGCAGTGGTTCTATGATGCAGCTATGGTATCAGTATTCGTCGGCGTTGGCCTTAAAATCTCTCTCCACGTCGTCCTCAGACGAGCCCTCCATCGGCGTCTCCAGTCATCTCAGGTTCTCTGTACATCTGGCCAGCTCATTGTGAATTGGATGGATATCAAAGTAACACATTGCGTTTTGCAGCATTATAATGATTGTGTTGAAAATATAATAGAAAAGCCTGAAAAAAAAAGTCTTTTGTGATGATGAAGGCTGCAGATTCCATCAGTTTTCTGGAGACGCGTTCAAAAGACTCAACAAGCTGGAACGCCTTTAAATAAAAATACTACATTCAAGCTGTTTGTATTGGGATAGGGGCCAACATGTTCAAAAAATGGTGCATTCTCTTGATTTATAATCCATGTTTTTAATACAGAAGGAGATCACATCAGCATTGTTTGTCTATATCCATTATCAGGGGCGAGAGACAGCCTGTCTTCTCCCAAGAGACTGTCCACTGTACCAGAGACATACTGCCCACTGTACAAAGTCTGGCTTGAGACTAAACCTTTTTGGTCAAAATCAAGTATTGTCTGTACCAAGACATCAGAGACATATACTTTCCACTGTACCAAGACAGACATACTGTCCACTGACCAAGACACGAGAGACATACAGTATACAGTCCATTTTACTAAGACGGAGACATTTACTCCCATGGATTACAGTCACCCAAGGAGAGTTTGCAAATCACACTAATCAATGATAAACTATTGAAATACTGCTGTCAACAAAAGTACAGTATAAAGCTAATGTCTCCTATATGTATATATAACAATTCCTAATTACTTAAAGTGTTAACGTATAGCACAGCGACATGTTAATTGTAACGTTTTATCTCGATTGTTTGTTCCACTTTCGCCATGGCAACGTAAACGTATTCCGTTTTCCCACGCCAACAGAGCTCCTCTGAATTGATTCGACTGCCATGCGTGGACTAGTGTTAGAGGAGAGCCAGGCCACGCTAATGAGGCCCCAATAAGATGGTTACAGGGAGGAATGTGGCGAAGGAGATGCGTCCTGCCGTGCAGAGAGGGAGAAAGAGACAAAGAGGGAGCGAGAGAGAGAGCGAGAGAGAGCATATGCGTGCTGCTAGACAGACTCTAGTCAGACCCTATCAGACCCAGTGCTGATGACAGCCACTCAGTCATGAGGCAACAGCCCTGCTGTTTGCCCTGAGACTGTCACATTATATCACGTACGCTGGCAGCCAAAAGGACTACGGGAGAAAAAAAGTATGAGCAATGTGTGACGGCTCTGACCTAAGCGGTGATTCATGGCCCTGCATTGGCTGTAACTTACTCATCCATATATAAAACAGACACTAGATATATATGCCGATACAGTAACCATAGGTGCAGACGCGGTGTGACAAATGTGAGGGAGGGAAATGGATGGAGAAACGTTAACCGTTACTCCGCCAAGCATTTTCTTTAAAATATAATGGTAGTTAGCTGCTGCCAGTGTTTATCAATGCGGAACTCATTATTTTAAAGAGCCAAGTTTCTGACCGGAATGGGACATATTGTATCAGCGCACAGGATGCGCTGATACAATATATATATACTGTATATATATATATATATATATATATATATATATATATATATATATATATATATATATATATACTGTTTTGACCAAAAATGCCATCGGGGACGAGGATAATGAAAGGCGTTTGGAAAAAAATTGATATAATGGAAGTATATAGGCGCAACGTTGATCCAGTGTTACTGACAAGAACAGTTAGCAAAATGAGGCTAGCGATGCTAACGTTGAATAGCCTATCAATTAAACAATAGATCTCTTAAAGTGCCATATGTTTGCCGACGATCGTCGGCAATGGCGCTGGGTATAACTACTATTTTATATCAATGAATCGACGAAGATTCAAGTCAATGGCAGATTAAGGATTAAGGGAATGCAGATGCTTTCTCGCAGAGGGAACGCATAGTATACAGCATAAAGCAATTAACATCCTCTCTACCTTAATGACAGATCAAGGCGGCAAGAGAAAGACAACGTGAGTAATAACCACGATGAAAAGAGAGACTATTCGAGAGTTCAGCAGCACGAAAACCACGGAGTGCACCGAATGTTCTACAGACGACGTGGGATAATAGGGATGGAATACGGTCACACCATGACTCACTGCACTTCAAGTTGTCTGCGCACGTGTGTGTGGCGTACGCCTGGACCGCACAGTTGGTCCTTTGTGCTGTGCGTGACTGTGTGTGTGTGGGTCGGTGCGTGAGTGTGTGTGGGTGGGTGGGTAGTGTGGGGGTCACGGTTGAGGTCACTGCAATTCCATACCAGTTCTGGGGAAAAAAATACCATTTTTTTTACTTGAGTAAAAGTATATCAATACTGCAATATAAAAGGCGTACAAGTAAAAGTCCTTTTTGTACTAGAAGGCTTTCTAAAGTTGTAAATACCTTGTTGGTTTTAAGATATTGCGATTAATATCCTAAAAAAGTGGTCTTGTAAGCTTAGAATGGGGATTTTGCTTGTCTCCTTACTCAGCACAATAAAATACCATCATTAAACATTAAGAGCAGGGAGATAGATAATAATAATAAAACAATAATAACCCCCCATGGGGACCAGAAATAACAGAGGTCACCGGTGGTGCTTGGGTGGTGATCACATCACATACTAACAAGCAGAAACCATAATGCAGAAGCTGACTGCCAGCTGACTGCCACATCAGCCAATGACAATGGGTTTTGCACATACTGAACACACCCACATGAATTTAAGCATATTTTTTATATGTGCCCTCCAATTTTGGAGCTCACTGTGAGCTTGTAGACTGGCTATTGTCAAATGGCCGAAAGGAAGAGTAACTAGTATCTAAGTAAATACTTAGTTACTTTACAGTTAAGCCACCGGGGAATACCCAATGCCTTTAGAGGGAAGAGCAGAGGGGTCAGCACAAAACGAGTCGGAGTGATCTCTATTATCCCATGATGATGAAACACATCTTATCCCTTCTCCCATGATGATGAAACACTTCTTATTCTTCTGTCAAGATGTGAGGATGACGGTGACCCATCGCAATGTGAATAATACGGTCTCCGTGGTCTCCAGATCTCACCCCAGATGAACAAGATCTATGGGAGATTTGGGCACTGACGTGTGTCCCTTTATACACCAATCCAGACAACCACCACCAGAACCATCATCTCCTCAGTGGAGTTCCAGACAATGCACACACACTGCACAAAGACATGCTACACAGAGGGCCATTTTGTCATTATCCGACTGTCTCATAGGAAGAAACTTTTTAACATTTTAAATAGTTGTAACCTATCACAGGTGGTTGATGAGCCCACAAGAGTAACTATAAGTGATGGAAACCTGACACGCACATGTATTGATCACATCTATACCAATGCTTCAACTAAGTGTTCCAAGGCCTCCTCAATTCCTGTTGGGTATAGTGACCATAATCTAGTTATAATTACTAGAATGACTAGAACACCAAAACCTAAAACGAAAATTATTTTTACTCGTTCGTACAGACATTTTAATGAAATCTCTTTTCTCAGTGAAATATCGGTTGTTGACTGGAGCATGGTCTCAAGAGAACTCGATCCTGAGACTGCATTAAATGTATTCATGAACCTGTTTTTAGATATAGTAAACAGACATGTTCCCTTGAGAAAATTCACTGTCAAAAACAGGACAGCCCCTTGGCTGGACAATAATCTAAGGGCTCTTATGAAAGACAGGGACTTGGCTAAAAAAGCATTTGTGAAATCAGGACTTATGGAGGATAAATTAAGATATAATCAACTGAGAAATAATGTTACCAAACTAAACAAGATGAAAAGAAAAGATTACTACAAACAGAGATTGTATGATGCCAGATTAGATGGCAAACAATTATGGAATGTCTTAAATGACATAATGGGCAGAAGGTCCAATGTTAGCTCCCCCTTTGTTGAAGCAAATGGTCTCGTACTCACAAAACCTGGTGATATTGCTAACCATTTTAACAATTTTTATGTTAGTAAAGTACAGAATCTTAGACGGACCGTGAGCACGTCACCCAACACTGTGTCTAATGACTGTATAAAGAATGTAATCATGAGAGATAAGAACTGTGAATTCTGTTTTCACGAAGTGGGGATTGTTGAAGTAGAACGCTTGTTAAGCTCTCTGCCTGACAGTAAACTGGCAGGGCTGGATAACTTGGACAGTAAATTACTGAAATTGACGGCCAATATTGTGGCATCCCCTATCTGTCACATTTTTAATAGGTGTTTGCTTACTGGGTCATGCCCTAGAGTCTGGAAAGAGGCTAAAGTAATTCCGTTGCCAAAAGACACTAGAGCTATGTTCAATGAAACTAACTCCAGACCCATAAGTATACTTCCTGTACTAAGCAAAATAATGGAAAAACTGGTGTATACTCAAGTCCAAGATTATTTTGTAACTAACAAGCTTTCTACTGTGTCTCAACATGCATACAGGGCGGGACACTCCACCTCAACTGCCATGATTCAGATGACTGATGACTGGCTAAAAGCCATCGATAACTCTCTGGTTGTGGGGGCAATTTTCTTAGATTTTAGTGCAGCGTTTGATGTACTGGACCACTCGCTATTAATTGAAAAATTAAAATACTACAATTTTAATCAATCTACTTTAAAATGGTTCGAGAGCTACCTATCGCTGAGAGCGCAAAGAGTGTACCTAAATGGAACTCTGTCATCAAGCACTAACCTTGAGTGTGGAGTGCCCCAGGGAAGTTGCCTTGGACCTTTACTTTTTTCTATTTTTACTAATGATCTAGCATGGGCTACTAAATGGTCCAAAGCCGTGATGTTCGCAGATGATTCTACCTTGTATTCTTCCGCCCCATCTAGTAACTTACTGCAGGAAGCCCTAAACAGAGACTTGGATACTGTGTATAATTGGGTCAATAGCAATAGACTTGTTCTTAACACCTCCAAAACAAAATGCATGATGCTTGGATCAAGGCACAGAATAGCAACATCTCCTAGACTCACTCTGAACCTAGGTAATACACCAATTCAACAGGTAGATAGTATTAAATTGCTCGGAGTTATTGTTGACAGCTCTCTTGCATGGACCAGTCATATAAACACTGTAGTCTCTAAAATGGGTAGAGCTATTGGTACAGTAAGGAGATGCTGCTCGTCTGTATCCCGCCCTCTATTACGTCAAATTGTCCAGAGTCTTGTTTTGTGTCATCTTGACTATTGCTCTACAGTATGGTCATCAGCCAATGGTGCCGAAATAAAAAAACTACAGGTGGTGCAAAATAGAGCGGCTCGGTTAGTACTTGGCTGCTCTATGAGTACAAATGTTACTGTAATGCATGAGAGTCTTGCCTGGCTCTCAGTACAGAATAGGCTGACTTCCAACTCACTTGTTCTGGTCAAGTCAGTCGTGACAAATCATGTTCCTGTCCTTATACACCGTCAAATCATTCTAAATAGTTCTGTTCATGCTCATAATACAAGGAACGCCAGTAATGGTCAACTGGTCATTCCTAGGCCTAGGAAAAATGCTTTAAAGAGATCTTTTATTTATAGGACCCTGGCACGGTGGAACGACCTACCGAGAGAACTCCGTACTATAGAGTCTAGATTAACTTTTAGGAAGTCTCTGAAAATTCTATTGCTAAACCAATAATCATGTGGTCAGGTATAGATGTTTATCTGTGTAAGTGTGTAAGTAGTAGGTATATGTATGTATATGTATATATGTACATGTGGTTACATGCATGTGTGGATATGTAGATGTAGATGTGTAAATGTTTGCACATCTATATCTAGATGTTCAAATTTTGCTTATTAAGCTATATTACCAATTAGGTGGTAAACAATTGTTAATAATTGCCATTTTTATTTTTTATTTCATTTTTATTCTTTTCTCGCATTTTATCTGTCTTTTGTATGAATTCTTGGACTATACTGTCATGTTACAAATGTTGAATCTTCTACTCTTGGTTCTTCTGACATATATATATATATAACAACTGTATTTTAGTATATATACTGCATTGTATTTTCTGTATATCTGTGGTTGACCCCAGGAAGACTAGCTAGCTGCCTTGGCAGCAGCTAATGGGGATCTCTAAATAAAATCAAATCAAATCAAATCTTATTTGACATCCGGTCTGCCGTCTGCCTCTGTGAATCTCTGTGGCGTCGGGCAGCTTTTCAAATCCGTCAGCACGTCCTAATACTGTAAAAGCACAAGCAAACCTGGATACGACGGAAGTACGGTACTGTCTCTCTGCCCCTCAATGTGACTGAGTTCAGTGTTCAAATGCACTGATATTTGGCTTTTTCCTGCCATAGATGTGTTTTAGGACTATTTAAAAAGCCAGACTATAGCCCTGATGCCACTATATTTCCAAATTCATTCCAGAAGGGCCACATTGCATAAAAGTACTGCCGTATCAAAAATAGCTGCATGATGTATTGTGAGCATGTAGATCATTTATTTTTTTGCTATATTTGAATTGAAATCCTTAATAATTTGCTAACCGTGTTTGCAACGGGTTTTCCCACTTGTACCAGACATGCAATACTTATGCCGCAAAAACGAACAGACACACTAGACGGAGGAGGAGGAGGTGGAGGAAGCCTCTACGCCTTACTGACGCACATGAAGGGGTATTTCTCTATGGAATTTCACTTAAAAGTTTTTTTAAGGTCAACCACAACAATGCAACTTTAAAAACGGTTTAATCCCAAGGAGGCCCTCCCTCCCGGGGTGGTTTTGGGCTGAAGTGTAAATATCTGAGATTTTTTTTTATTCATTTATTTATTTTTTTATGTATTTCTTCTTGGAACAGTACTCAGAAACTCCATTACTCGGACTGCCAAGAGGACTTTACGGCGGCGCGATGACCTGAGGGCCTGTGAGAGGTATTTTATTAACAGCTAATATAGAAGTGAAGCCGCGGCCAAACAGCAACCATTCCCAGACCACGATGGAGTTCCATTCGCTTTATGTCCGTTAACAAGGTTTTATTTTATTTTATTTTTTATCAGCGCCGGTTACAGCGGCCTCTGCCTGGCCTTTATAGATTTTTGGGGGGTTTCTCCTCCAGAAAGGAATCAACGTAAGTGCTGTTCGACGTGGATTTTCCCACTGAGGGGCACTGGATCGCCATGCCTTTCCCTTAATGACTCTAGAAAGTAAAATCATTCAACCACTTGAAACCATGTAGTCTGAAAGGGACATTTCATTGCTGGAAGACATCCCAGTCACTCAATGTTATTTCTTTTTTATTTTTTTCACCTACATGACCCAGCCTCCTCATCCTTTCATTCAGTCCAATGTAATTATTATGCACTGTACACACTAAATACTGATTCTTTTTTTTGGAACAACACCTTCAAAATCTCTTCCAAATCCATCAACAATATGCCTGTCATATGCACTGGACAAATATGTGCATGGCAATGCTTTAAAAACAATGTGTTATCATACAGGAAAACTATTGGTGGAGAGGTTTGTCCATCACATGTTATGCTAAGTTTTGATTCGACCCTAGGAGTTTGGGGAGGTCAATTTGAAATGTGAACTCTATGGCCAGAAAATATAATGTAGTCTGTAATCTGGATTATTACAATAAACGGTAATAAATGGTGGATTTATATGAAGTGCCTTTATTCAAAGTGCTCTAAATAGTGCATCACATTTACCCATTGACACACACATTCACACACCGATGGCAGAGGAAACCCTGCAAGGCGCTAACCAGCACATCAGAAGAAATTTGGGGTTTTGTGTCTTGCCTAAAACCACTTCGACAGGTAGAAAGGAGTAGCAGGGATTTCAAACCGCCAACACTACACAGATTACTGTATGACCTGCTCTACCTCCAGAGCTACAGCCACCTCCATGACCACCATACTTTGGTGCACTACCCTGCCTAGTCATGTTGTCTGTTGGTGTATCTTATGGAGACAACATGTGATCTAGGAATGAAGTGTGACATACAGTATCTAAAAACCCTGTTGTAGAACAGCTTCCCTCCCAAGAACGACGTAGACGACTTGTGTTTTAATTGTTTTGTGCATTTTTTTAATCCCAAGTGAAAGGAGCATCTACTGGCGGCTATGACACTTTGGGGGGGGGGGGGGGGGGGGGATTCGAGTTACAAGTGCACTTTGCACCACATTTCCCATCCACACCAAACCACAGATTTTTACAACATCGCAGTGTGTCGCAATGCCAACCATTGTGATGCTTGTGGATCCGCTATTCTCAGCTATTGCCACAATCAAACGGATCCTTAAAGGTCCATTTTAGTTCCACGTGTACACTCTCTGAAGCTATACTGGCACTAAGGATTTCTACAGCGTATCATGACTGCAACGTGTTTACACAGCGGCCCAGCGGCCCCCTCTCTCCCTCCCCAACAGATTAAGTCAGAGTGTTGTGTTTACATGTGAAACCCCCGGGGGAATGGCGGAACGTCGGCGAGCACTCCACCGCTCCGTGGCAGAGGTTCTGTCTGTTCATCTATCACCACGGCGGCAATGAAACATGTGGGCGGAGGCGGACGGGCGGGAGATTGTTTTTTCGCAAACGCAGGCTTAGGATGGTCATTTCAATAATGAGCCTATTTGTTATTCACGACACAACGGAGAACATTGGCATTGGGGGGAAAACGCGCCGAAACATTCTGATCCGTTTTCTTTCGTCAGTCATGCAATTTTGCCACTAAATTGGCCAGGGAGGGGAAAAAAAGGAAAGAAAGAGAGAAAAGGAAGGGTGTGCACGGGCCAAGGTCTTGTAGGACAGTTGATTAAAGTCCAAAGTGAGAAGCTGAGATAGGGACTGAACTCTCCATGGCCTTGCTGAATGATACTTTTGTCATCCTTCAAAGCTCCACCGTGAGCCCTAATCACAAACCTCCAGCAGCTTATTCTTTTTTTTTCCCAGAGGCAATGCAGAATCCCACTGACTTAATGAGGACATTTGCATTTGAGCCTTTTTGGGCTTGAGCTCCTTTAAGTCAATAGCAAGGACATTCCCGATAACGACGAGTAACTGTTGTTTCACCACCCACTGCAGTACCGGCACTGTACTGATGCCCACCATGAATGCAGGCACACGTATTGGCTCACACCCCCTTAAAAAGACAACGTTGCTGAGTTTAAATATTATTATTATTATTCTGTTGCGAGGAGTTCAACCTGGCAAAAAGATACCCCCATGTACTCAGCAAAATGTTGATGTCACAAGAACAATTAGGTTGAAGGTGTCGCTTCGTACCTACAGGACATTCGGTATGATCGACATTGTCAAAAGACAATACCAATTGGTATTGTATCTTTTATTTATTGTATTTTTTTTTAAATCACTGATTAGTCACTTCTACAGCAAGATATGGGCACACTGCTAAACGTGTGGGTTACCCTCCCCCCAAAAAACTTTCCAAAATGGCAAATTCAACCTTGCTTTGAGGCAGATTCTGAAGAATATAGGGGTCGTAAATAGCATAAAAAGGCAAGAAAGAGGATGCATGCGTATGTGCCTGGCACACACCTGTGACTGAGTAGCACACACCTGTGACTGGCACACACCTGCAAGCACATGAAATTCAAAACATTTACAACATGAATGCCAACAGAACAACGTTTCATCCCGCCAGTGTTACTCCTTCTGTGTATGTCCGATCTCTACAAGACACATCTTGTTGTAAAGGCGACTAATCAAGAATTAAAACAATATGAGACACAATACAATTTGCTATTAAGGAGGAGAAAATAATTCGCAAAGTTAGGTTTCCGAACTTACAGTATGTGCACCAATTTATTTCTGCAATGTCCATAAGCGTTTATACTTTATTTACTTTGCCGTTTCGAATGTGTAGATCTGCTATTTTTGTTTCCCGGCAAGGGGCAGCCAAAAGCAGCACTTAGATTTGTGGTTTGCAGTGCTGGTGTTCTCTGATGCAGTCATGCAAATTTACATCTGCACGACTTTACTCCTCAACATCTGTCTTTCATGCATAGACAGACAAGCATGGTCGCATATGCACGCCCACACATACACACAAACGCATGCAAGCACACGCACGCACGTAATTACACACACACACGCACACACAGACACACACGGCCCCCTTTACAATATGCGTCAGCATGATTACTATTATCATTTCATGATCAGCTGTGTTATTGAATGGGGGCTGCTGTCGGAGCCCTACTTGCAAAGGGACTGATTATTGTTGCCAGGCGTCGGTCGGAGGTCTAGTTCCGCCTGGCTGGATGTGATGGATGGGGAGGAAATGGCCATGTCTGAAACACTCCCCGTCCGCCTGTCCCGACACTCCATCATCATACGAGTCCACGCGGTTCCACGAGGGCTACAGGAACAGAACACCACCATCACCACCACGTCTGGCCGCCAGGGTCTACCTAATGCATTTCATTTACCTTCCGTTTGGCTGTCTTACCATCGGTCCGTCTGCGTGAGTCTCAGGCCAACACAATTCTAGCGTACTATACATGAGCAACTAGCGAGATGAACTTAACACTCTCCCTGCGTTGATTAAACTTGCGTGCTTCTTACTAGACTGCCCGTATTAGCGGCTACGGCACAGCACCACCGGCACTGAGCTGTTTCCCATGAACATCCACTTTAAAGCGGTGTAATCGCTTGTTGTAGAGTTCAGAAATATTCCACAGTGGCGACCACAACAACTCAGTGGAGGAGGAAGCCACACGCTGCTAAAGGATCATTCAGAGTTTAATTTTAGGGCAGTGAGGTCTGGCTCCGGTCGTACCGTGGTGTGCTTTCATTTTTTTCTTCTTACGTCTTGACTCGAACTGTCAACTAGAACTGCACTCTGACAAGTGCCAACTTGCGTGTTAGGCAGTGGCCAACTTGTGCGCAAGCAGAGCGAGTGAGCGAGCAGAGAGCAAGTACCCCCACCTCCAGGAGCTAATACACGTATTGTAGTTTTCGGTGAAGAAGGTAAAGTGTTAAATACAAAATTACTTTGCATGTATGAATATAAATAATATAAATACATGTAAATAATTCAAAGTTGCCCACATTTGCTCAATCATCACTCATGTCCCAATAGATTCTGTTCATCTGGGAATTCACATTGAGGCTACTGTATATCCTTGCTCTTCTATGAATAGACTATGATGCGACTAATGTTGATGTCACTAAAGAGCCCCCACAAAGCGAGGAGGTTACGGCAGAGGCATATATAGGATATACATCGCATAAGAAGAGATGATTTTTTTGTCGCTTTGTTTTGCTTTTTTAATTCACTGGGGGCCATTCTTTTTAACAACCGTAAAACACACACACACATACACACGCACGTGCGTGCACATATATTTTCCTGTGGGATGTGTACTGTGCTGATAGAATATTTGCCATTAGGCCCTTATTACATGCTCCCATATGCCTTTGAAATGTTGTTTTCTTTCGTCCTCAAAGTGATAACATTATGGCGGTGTCACGCTGCGCCGTTCAGCAAAGAACAATCCGCCCGGGCATCTTCCGTGCCTTCTCTGCCGCCGCCACCATCCCCATTCTTTTTTTTTTTTGGTAACATCATTATTAACACTCACATTTTCAATTACGCCACACCCGGTTTGCTTTGAAGCAATTCTTTTTGCTGGGCTGGCGCTGCTTCTGCAGAGAGCGTGGTTGATGAACGCAGACTCTGTTAGCCTGATATAGGGAAAGGCTGGGCTAGAGATGGAGAATGCATTTTTAGGCTATCACGCCCCGGCAAGGGAGGGGAAAAAAACTAAACAAACAAAAACGTTATTATGAGAAGAACTGGCAATTCCACCGCATCCCCCCTGTGCTGACGGCATCCGGAATGCTGATGTGGAAAACTAGCGTGATATTAATGCAGCAGAGAATGCGTGCAATGTCACCAAAGTAAGGAATATAGAAAATAAAAGCCTCGGATATAAAAAGTCTATATATAATAATAATCATGCAAATGTGAACCCATCCTTCACAGGCTGTGCTTGGTGATACGGGAATAAGCAAATGGGAAATGTTCCAGGAAGAAAATAAAACAGTGCCTTTGAGGGACGAAAAAAAAGGGGAAAAAAGATATCATATCTTACGATATCCATTTGTCATACAAAAGGCAACAGCTGCGCTTCCAAGATGAGTAGACAACTGATTGCAAGCCATTTGTTCTGTTTTGTAGGTGTTAAATGTTACACTGCCAGAATTTCTGTCATAATTACTAGTACTTATCTGCCGCCAGTGTTTATCAATGTGGAACTCTTATTTTAAAGAGCTAAGTTTCCGACTAGAAGGGGACATATTATATCAGCGCACCAGATGTGGCCTATCGATTCTCTGTTTACCTCTGAGTGACATAAAGTCACTTGTGACTGATCCGGCCAGTGGAATACTGTATGCTGTTTTGACCAAAAATGCCATTGGGGACAAAGATTAGGAGATACAGGTGTTTGAAAGAAATAGAATGGATTTCCGTACGATATGAGCATGAAGTGTGATCCTGTGGTATTGACAAGAACAGCTACCAAGAGGAGACTAGTAATGCTACAGTCTGTTAGCATTATGACCGTATGAAACAAGTGGACTATTAAAGGGGAATTCCGCCCATTTTCAACATTTTATCTGAGAGCATACAAATGCAACCAAATGAACCCTAACAGGTTCATTTGGTTCCATTTGTACGCTCTCCGAAAAAAGAAGCGTCTAAAGAAATCTATTACATTGATGACATCATCTTGATGATGTCATCAAGATGTTTCACCATGTTAATGATTTTCTTCAGACCTCCATTTCTTGGGAACACAGAATGGGGGGACTTTTTATCACCCAGCACCTCATTAATTACATAGTAAAATGTTGAAAATGGGTGGAGTTCCCCTTTAATGTGTGTTTGACGACGACACCAGTCAATGGCGATGGCCGTAACTATACATTTTATATGAATTTATTGACGAAGATTCAAGTCAACAGCGATTTAAGGGTTAAGATGATTCGCAACAGGTTGTGAACATTGAGATACTGATCAATGAGCAACATCCGCTATCAGCGCTGTTTCTGTCTGCAGAACGGATAAAACCAAGTCTTTGGATTGACTTGCTAATCACATGGCATTTAGAAAGGTCACTAAAGGATTGCCACAGCATGGCGAGAACTGAAATAACACTGACATGTCGGTTTAGCTGATATTACGTCGCTATCAGGAATTACGTGTCCCCTTTCTTTCTACGAGATGACCACAGAATGAGCGTTTTATCTGCTAAAATAAAACAGTGTGCTTTTGTACGCTGCACAAGAAGTTTGGCTGTGACACAGCCTTAAAGGTAATTGAGGCAACTTTTTTTTTTTTACATATAGCTATATTTTATTATTTTTTGGCGAAATATCGATCAAAACAATTGGTACTTGGACTCTCCAAAGACACCCAAGTCTGCCGAATGCCGAGATTAGCCGGTAGTGCTGTAAGAATTGGCCAAAATGTATATTTGAATATTCCTTTTTAAAACATCATGTGGATTTGAACGAATGTCGAATATATATCATTTTAATATGAAATATTGCAGCCTAATATGCTGTAAAACATTCCTCAATTTGCTCCAGTCTTGTATTGTCCATGGTTGGTGCTGAGAAATGTGCTCTCTTAAGTCTTGCAAGATCAAATTAATGACTCATAATTATCTCAATAGCCTATTTTTGTATAATGGTTTCGTTTGTGTCCAGAGTGTTGTGGGAACTCGCACGGCATTTTTGTTACCGTTTATTTTAAATTCTTACCTTAATTTATGACATTCGAATATTCTTTACATATTAATATTCGAATATTCTTTCGAATATGGAATATTCGTTTGCAGCACTATTAGCCGGTGACTTTGCCACACACAGAGATGCACACGAGCATACCTTCAGATTGACACTGTGTCAGCAGACAGACATTCAGTTTCCAGTAGCAACAGCCCCTTTGCGTCACCCGGGGAGAGAGAGAGAAAAAAAAAAAAAACGGGCTAATGGGCTTTCTGAATTGAAAGTATGATGTTGTTGCTGCTGCTGCTGCTGTGTTTAGTCCTTTCACAAAGGTATGGGTGAAAACCAACACTTTGTATCGCGTCCAAACAAGAACGACACACAGCTGGCTGCTGCCTCTTCATGTCATCCGAGGAGAAAGGATTGAAATTATTTGCTGCTGTTTGTGGACGCATAACATATTATGTGCTGAAAGGGAGAGGCTCTTGGTGCAGAGACAAAATGCCTTATCAGGACGGTGTGGGGGAAGGAAATGAAGAGATTCCCAGGAGGGAAGCAGAAAAGGAGGGCGAGAGAGAGAGAGAGGAGAGAGGGGTGGGGGTTACGAACCACTTCGTAAATAATTTATGTCAAGCAAAACGTATGAAAATGACACATATATACAGCGGAATTAGAGGAGTTGAGAAAAAAAAGAGTGAGACAGAATGCTCTTCAGTCCACTGCAGGGTCTCTCTCCCCATAGCCCCCCATGGACCCCTGTGGCCCGCCGTGGCCAGAGGTGAGGCCGTTTAAGGACAAACCACAATGAGGCTATACCAAGCAGCAGGGGAGAGGAGAAAGGCAAGGCTATTAAAACCACTAAGGTCTTGGTGGGTAACACGTCTCGCTGTGCATGAACATGTCCGGGTGCCCATACTTGATCAAATATCAAATGGAACACAACCACCCTGAAGAATAAACATTGTATTTCTTGTTATACACCCTACATTGATTTATCTAAGCATATAGAAATGTGTTTTCAAAGACTACAACCTCCATATTCTTAACTTTTGTATTGATACATTGTTGTACTGTTGTATTACGCTTCCCTGTTTCTGTTATATTGTGTTTTCTTGTTATATTGTATTTCTTCTTTTTATGTTCTTGCTTTGGCAATGTACTGTACACGTATCTTTTAAAGCCATTTGACTTGAAAGAGTGAGTGAGTGAGTGAGTGAGTGAGTGAGTGAGTGAGTGAGTGAGTGAGTGAGTGAGTGAGTGAGGGAGTGAGTGAGTGAGTGAGTGAGTGAGTGAGTGAGTGGGTTGGGTGAGTGAGTGAGTGAGTGAGTGAGTGAGTGAGTGAGTGAGTGAGTGAGTGAGTGAGTGAGTGAGTGAGGCACATATTCACCCATAAAGTAAGTCAGTGAATGAGTGAGTGAGTGAGTGGGTGGGTGGGTGGGTGAGTGAGTGAGTGGGTGAGGCACATATTTACCCATAAAGTAAGTGAGCGAGTGAGTGAGTGAGTGAGTGAGTGAGTGAGTGAGTGAGTGAGTGAGTGAGTGAGTGAGTGAGTGAGTGAGTGAGTGCAAGTGCGTGTGTATGTATGTGCTCACAAAGCCTGACAGCTGACAGCCGTATCGGCTCTGCTGAACAAAAAGACAGAGAGATAGAAGAGAGAGAGAGAGAGAGAGAGAGAGAGAGAGAGAGAGAGAGAGAGAGAGAGAGAGAGAGAGAGAGAGAGAGAGAGAAAGAAGAGATGAAGAGAAAAGAAGCCACAGACAGAGGTAAAGACAATAAAAGAGGAATGGAGAAGGGTGGAAGGCAGAAGGTAGACAGACTGAGCCGGTGACAGATAGACAGGCTAGTTGAAGAATGGCAGAAAAAAAAGGACGGCTGAGAAAGAACAACCGAAGCAGAAACGACAAAGAATGGATTTACAATTTTAGTTCTTTTCTTTCTTTTTTTTTCTGGCAGCTCTGCAGCCCCTCTTGAAGCACTGGCAGGTAGACATTATTAATGCAAGGGGACGTGCACGCACGCGCACGCACGCGCACGCACGCGCACGCACGTGCACACACACACACACACACACACACACACACACACACGCACACACACACAAATGCTTAGCCTCAAGCTTAATTCTCCCCCCATCCAACCCATTGAAGATGTTATGATGGATTTTCTTTTACTTTCTGCCCTAATTCTATCACACTTTTCTTTTATTTAACGCAGCCGTGCGACAAAAACACTTCTGTAAATACATAAAATAAAAAAGTAATCACAGGAGGGAGGTGAAATAATATCATGGAGGAGATCCACGGGAGGAAAATCAATAACTGCATCGTTTTCATAATGCATAAGTTCCGCGGCCAAGCAGCAGAATATGAAACAACTGTGATTAATGCGATATCAACGTTCTGTGTGGTGATATTCACCAGTCATTGTGTGTGTGCAGCACGACAACTTATTAGGTTATCATTAATCCAGAATAGCCTCTCTCCTGTTTACCATGTAGCTAGGGTCTTTCAACTTTTTTGATACCAGGGCCCACTATTTAGGATTAGCATTTGAGCCACGGACCACCATTTGAGGACATTTTCACCCCACAGACCCAAACCTAAAGATATATTTTGCTTTTGTCCACAATTACAGACTGGATTTGGGAAACAAAACAGGCAAACATACAGATCAAAATGACCATTAATCTTCTACATTCTCTAGTGGTGTAGCCTAGACTTTGGGCTAATTTAGTTGATGAATATTTTAACTCCTGAGAGTGTAAAATGGACCTGCAAGGGTCAATTTGGTTCATTCATTTTTATGCTCTCAGAGTTACACCTGATTAACCAACTTTCCATCATTTAGCCTGGGGACCACCTGGAACCCTCTCAGGGACCATTGGTGGTCCCCGGACCACTGGTTGAAAACCACTGCCGTATAGTAGTGTTCCGTCGTGAGACAGCGCTGATTTGGAAAACATTGGATGTGTCCAAGGACCATATTGTCAGAAAAGTAGTATAAGAGAAAACTGCGAAATCAGCTGGCACACTGGGGCAGTGCGGGCGGACAGGGCATCGATGCCACCGTGGCCTTTGGCTACTCTGTGCAGGATATAATTATATGAAGGGCATCAGGCCCAAACCAGGGACAACGACAGCCACTAGCCTTTAAGATATGCCCTCCTTGCATGCCAATGGCCATTAGCAGGGTCCGATCACTTGACTATTATTGCATGTTGAATCAGCGCCGATGCTGTAGTAGCCAGTGGTGGGAGACAGAGAGAGAGAGAGAGTGCTCCCTGCAGTGGGTGATATGCTCAGCCTTGAGCAGACGCCATATCCATAAGAGTAAGAGCAAGAGTGGTGGGAAAATGGGTTTCTGGCTTCGCAATTGCGGCGCAGTGAATCATCCAAGCACATTTTAGGGAATATAAAAACAGATTGAAGTAACATTAAATGACATTAGACTGCGGGGGCACTCTGCCGCAGCTCTACTCAAACGGCATGCCTACAGTGTGATTGCAATGAATTGTCTCATACAGTATATGCTGCCAAACGATGCATTATACTTCTACATGAGAATAAATGCACAAAGGTAACTGCGAGGTTGCCATCGGTTCATAGGGACATAGGGCCATAGGTACGCCAGAGAGACTCTCTAAAGGCGGGAGTTCCAGTTTGTTAACTTCCCCCCGGAAGTTGTCATTTTTTAGCCACTCACGGCCTTGTGCTCCTGAAAATGTATATTATAAATTATATTTCTCTGTTTGTGCTCGCAAAGATGTTGTAAATGTTTAATAGATGGAATCATGTTCCTTTTACACACTTCAATGACTGCCTCGTTCGTCAAAATCCTTTTTTTTTTTTTTTTAGAAAATACAAGTGAACCAGCCAAGACACGGGTGAGGACTGAACACGGTTGTGGTTCTGCAACTACCAGTCTTTAAAGTGCAGCTGGTGCCCAGGCTGCTGTCGAAGCGTCCTTGAGCAAGACACTGAACCCTTAGTTGCTGCTTGTGCCTTGCATGCATGGTTTCTGCCACCATCGGTGTATGAATGTGTAAAGCACCTTGGATAAAGGTGCTATATATAAATGGACCATTTACCATTTCCGTTTAATTGCCTATGCAGTTAACTGTGCCCTATTGTTGGTCTCCATGGTTTCCAAAGGCTGTGGAAGTCATCGCTCACTGCAGATAACAAGCAACCGAACCCGCCAAAACCCAGACAGATCCGATGCTGGCAATGCCCCAGTGATAACAGCTGCATCAAAGTGCCAAACTGGCAGACGGGACGGTCGGCTTGGAATCAGCCGAACTGACAGAGGCAGTAACAAGAATCTCAAAACTTGCACTTCAAAAGAGGTTGTCCACTCTAGCAGAAGATGAACGCTGCCGGTGCCAAAGACAGCGCCGAGTGCTTCAGGAAGACCAGAGCGGAGCGTGTGTCAGGCGCTGCCAGCGGTAAGAACTAAAGTACATTTGGGTTTGGGTAAAGCTAAAGCTATCCCCAGATAACCTAAACCCAAATTGACACCCTAATAAACCGTATCGCCGATATATAAAAATGTGGATGTCAGAGAACTTCTTTCGACTAAATGAAGGTGAGACCAAAATCCTTGTTGTTTGGGAAAAGTCAGAGAGGTAAAAAAAAAAAACTGTCAGCACACCTTCAATCAAGAGCACTTCACATCAAGGACCAAGTAAAAAAATCTTGGTGTAGTTTTGACAGTGAGTTAAACCCCACTAAAATATCCTTTTATAATTTAAGAAAGTCTTTGGACCAAAGTCCAAAGACTGCTTTTATCCCATAACGATACAGAAAAACTGGCAGACCCCTTAGATCCTCTGGTGCTGGTCTCCCATAGATTCCAGAGACCCCAAACATATCCTCACAGTGGGTGTTTAGTAACATTCATATTTTATACACACGGTCATCATAGTCAGCTGCTATTGAGCCACTAAACACGGTGGCTTTGTTCATCTACTGCAGTGGTTTTCAACCGGTGGCCCGGGGACCCCCAGTGGTCCTTGAAGGGGTTCCAGGTGGTCCCCTGGCTAAGTGATGGAAAGTTGGTTAACCAGGTGTAACTCTTTGGGAATGTAAATATGAAACCAAATGGACCCTTGCGGATCCATGAAACCAACGGTGGTTTCATGTTAAAACATTCATCATCTGAATTAGCCCAAGTCTACACAACTACTGTAGAGAATGTAGAAGGTTAATGGTCATGTTGATCTGTATGTTTGGCGGTTTTGTTTCCCAAATCCAACGTAGAATTGTGGCCAAGAGCAAATGGCATCTTTAGTTTTGGGGTCTGTTGGGCTAAAATGTCCTCAAATGGTTGTCTGTGGCTCAAATGCTGAATAAATAGTGGGCAGTTGTGTCAAAAAGGTTGAAAACCACTGGTCTACCGCTATCTGAATTCGACTACCCCCAAAACAAACAAAACATGCCTAAACAACAGCTTTCCTTTTCTTCGCGGCTGAAGGGAAAGCCAACGCGGCACTGTGGGCAGAGGTCAACATTAAAGGTTCAGTGACTCAACATTATACGTATAATATTAAACATATTCTAAAAAGACGTCAAAGGCACTTTGCATAGATTCAGTCAAAAGCGTGCCGATGGCAAGGACTGAGTTGAGACACATCTTTTTGGCATTGCTTTTACTTATATCCTTGTATGTCTTTTTTCCTGCACAATTAAACACAAAGGATAAGAAGAACGAGGTGAATAGGTTTGTGACTACAGCTCCTCTGTGGAGCCAAGTGCTGCATAAGCTCCCCTATACAGAACAGGCTGATAGGACCGGAGCACGGAGCTCAGTGCTTGTTGACAAGCCATACGCAACAGCATCTGAGCAACTAATTCCCATACGGCTCACACAGATTAAGAGTTCGAGCGTGGTATAATCTGCAAAGTCTGATAGTTAATTCCTTTAGTCAATTATGTTTTTCTTTATCATGAATCAAAGCACACTGTTCAAAAAGCGGTGCCATTTTTTTGGGGCCTTCTATATGCTGCAATAGCGATACGGCCGGTCCATTTAAGTGTTTTGCAGAGACAGAGAGAGAGAGAGAGAGAGAGAGAGAGAGAGAGAGAGAGAGACAGAGACAGAGACAGAGACAGAGACAGAGAGAGAGAGAGAGAGAGAGAGAGAGAGAGAGAGAGGGGGGGGGGGGGGTGAGATGCAGAGAACACACACAAGCGAGCAGGCACACACACACACACACACACACACACACACACACGCACACACACACACACACACATAATACGCATGTGAGTGATGACGTGGATGATTCTGTGTCCTTATTCTGGACAGAAAAGATGATGTCTGCACTCCGTGGAAATACATCAGTCTGGCTTAGTGGCTACACCTAAATCACAGGAAAAATCACTCTCCCATCGCCGGTAAACAGAAGATTGCATGCGTGCATGTGTGTGTGTGTGTGTGTGTGTGTGTGTGTGTGTGTGTGTGTGTGTGTGTGTGTGTGTGTGTGTGCGCACACGCACGCCCTCCCCGTGAGAGAGTGTCGTGCAAATGTTTGAGCGCGTGCGCGCGCACACACACACACACACACACACACACACACACACACACACACACACACACACACACACACACACACACACACACACACACACACACACACACACACACACACACACACACACAGAGTTGTTTTTCTCTCCTTGTTCCATTTTGGTTACAGCTTGGGAGTCAAAGTTCATCTCTATCTCTCGCCCTCTCTCTCTATCTCTACAGTGCACTGTATTAAGCCTGCTCTTTTTTCGCATTTATCTTCTTTTTTTCCCCCACACCATTCCAGTCCACAGACTCCACACGCCTCAGTCTCTTCTACTGTTGTCCGTTTTCTGCCAGTCCCCTATAACCTGTCTATCTGCCTGTCAGGTGGACCGTATCTACAGAGTGTGTGTGTTATGTGTGTCGCATGTGTCTTGTGTGCGTGCGCGTGTGTGTGTGTATGTGTGTGTGTGTGTGTGTGTGTGCGTGTGTGGGTGTGTGTGTGTGTGTGTGCATCTGTGTGTACTGTGTATTAATAATTGAGCCGTATGAGTCTGCTCAGCAGATGTCCAGATGGTCTGGCCGGGGTCCGTCTCTCTCTCTCTCTGTCTCGGGCGTTCTTCAGGAATGGCTGAGTGCACACACACGGACGCCCGGCTGACCGCTCAGCACATGCACACACACCCACACACGCACACAGTCAGAGGCTGTAACATGTCTCGGTAACAGCCGGCAGGTTGAAGAAGAACACGCCATCACGGGACAAACCACTAGGATTGAGACCCTTTAGGATTTTAACAGGTCCCTTAAAGATGAATTCCATCGAAAATGCGGTCCAGTTGTTATTTTGTGTTCAGCCGTGGTTCAGCCATCTCAAGGGGGGAGGTGCGGGGGGGTTATGGCTGAGTCACGACTGAACTAAAAGTGAAAGTGTCAATGCACTATTCACATGGTGGAGGGACAATATATAGCAGAAAAAATGCATTTTGGATTGATGGAAATTGATCCAATTTTAAGCATATGGTGGAGCAGGGGAAACAGCCAATAAAGTTTTTTTTAAGGTAAGCAAGCATTCTGGGTTGGAATTCTCCTTTAACTCAACAATTGCTACCACCCCAAGCCAAAGTGTGGCGTCAGAGCCAGTCAATGTCGCGATATTCCAAGGTATAGTAACTGAAGACATCGCCGGATGTAGTCGCACACTATCTGGGTTCTAGGCAAGCTGTGGAGCGGATCTTTTGATGCAATGGTCATCATGCACCATATACCTGTACAGGTAAGCTTCCAGTGGAACAGTGGATCGTGGCTGGTTTTGAGCAGAAAAAAAAGACTCATGTGCATGGCCACATGCATGCCGGATCAATACGTCATCTGCTTAAAAAATATGCGCAAAAGATGGGTCCATTTGGTCCATTTGCACACAGACCCATAACTTGAGTTACAGACCCATAACTTGGGTTCACCTGGTTCCTTAGGAACCAACTCCCTCCCCTTATGGTACCCCTAGGGGTCCCTGGACCACACTTTGGGAAATCATGCCCTGGCCTACACCATACATCCAGACAGCCCCTAAACCACTTGCCCCCGCTCCTCCTTAATTCCCCCACCACCATTGTCCAAAACACTCCGCTCTCTCTGTCTTTTTGCAGCACCCACCGCCCCCCGTGACCTCAGACCCTACCCCCCCCCCCCCCCACACACACACACACACACACAGAAAGCTGCCTGAGCCGCCCTGTATGTGCCCCATAAGCCAGCTCTGTCTGCGACCTCCAGGAGTCACATGAGTTGACCCAGACTCGGTCTTTCACACGCAAAGAGAAAAAGCCACGGCTAAAGGCTGCGCTAATGCGGGGGCCACGCTCTGCCTTTTCTTCACACACAATCGAGCCCTCTCACTCCGAGAGG
This sequence comes from Benthosema pterotum, assembly GCA_039105355.1. Classification (NCBI taxonomy): domain Eukaryota; kingdom Metazoa; phylum Chordata; class Actinopteri; order Myctophiformes; family Myctophidae; genus Benthosema; species Benthosema pterotum. The sequence continues at coordinate 23,999,579 of CM076976.1, forward strand.
CCCTAATAATCCCTCACGCCAACCCGCAACCACCCCGACCCGACCCCCCCAACCGCCTCCACTCCACCCCATCCTGAAACCCTCCACCTCCTCCGCCTTTCACCGAGCCTCTTGTGCCCACTCACTCCAACACAACCCACCGCCACCACCACCACCACCCCTTAAGTCTCCATCACCTCCCCTTCCCATGTCCGGCCATCCCGCCACTTTCTGCATGTGCACGCACGCTCACACACGCTCATGCACACTCCCTCCTTCGTTCCATTGCCATTCCAAAATGTCCCTCCCCAGTCCAAGTCCTGGTGTGCCAACTAAAGTAATATATTACTTTCAGTAGTAGTATTACTTTTGTCCAGTAACTAGTAATGTAATATAACAGAAGATACAGAAGCGTCTATACTGCCATAACTGGGCCTGAGGCCTGGCACCAGCCCAACTAAATGGAATAGATTTTAGGCCCGAATCGGCCCTAAAATGTTGGGTCGGGCCTGTTCAGGTTCGGGCCTGTTCGGGTTCAGGCCTGGTCAGGTTGAGGCAGAGTTTGATAACTCTATGCAGAAGGGCAGGGCTTATGCAAAGTCTGACTTTTGGAGGGGAAAGTTGCAATCAACCACTTTTGGCAGCCGGGGAGTAATAACTCCCTTTATTACTGTTTTTTTTTTTTTTTTTCCAAAAGCAATCCATTCATCCTATGTAAGTTATAAGTAACACATTACTGTTCAAGTAATACTTTGACAACACTGTGCATGTGTGGATGGTTCACGTGTATATACATACACACACACACACACACACGTGTGCTTGCATGTGTGTTCGCTGTCACGGCAAGTGACATTCTATCACTGCCTGCTGTGTCACATGGCTGAGAGACAAGGTCTGAGGAGGCCTGGTTATCTATGTGACTCTATAGGATGTGATCATCACCCAACCCTTTCCATACCGGCTGCATGCTTGACTTTGTGTGTGCGTGCGTGTGTGTGTGTGTGTGTGGTGTGTGTGTGTGTGTGTGTGCGTATGCATGTGCATAAGCTAAGATGTAGAGAGACTGACTCCCAGTGATGGAGGAGAAGAACAGAAACCCTGAAAGACGTTGAAAGTGACAGAGCACAGAGTGACGCTGAGACAGAGGATCTACTGGATGTACAAAGACGATACAAGACGGAAGCAGTAATTGCAAGTAAGTGAGAATAATAAGGAGTGAATGTGGCGCACGACTGGATCACATCCGTTGTTGCCCATGATGGGCTGCCAGATTTGGAGAGAGAAACAACAAGAGGAGGAGCCCAGGAGAAACGACTAAAGGCCCACTGCGTGTATTTGATGATAATAGTAGCTCTGTTGCATTAAAAGCCCACAAAAGTTTTAAGGGTAACTAATTGCAATATTACACAAGAGGGTGTTCTGCGATATATATCTTCGGAAAATCGTCCTACGGGCGTGTTCCTGTGGCACCACAGGCGTGAGACGTTGAAGCACACCGTCTCATGTTATATTGCTTAATTTGACAGCAAGCCCAAATAAGCAAAGTTACAATTTATAAACCAGCCCACAACCACTCACACCCACAACCACTGATCTTCTAATCTACTCTGTACTGTGCAGTGTGTAGCACATGCAGTCAGTTAGGCAGCATTATTACATGGCTTGAATCAATGCTCCAATCAGAAGCCAGCATTCTGGTCACGTGAGGGGTCACATGTCACAACAACGGACCACTGCGCCCAACAACAGACCTCCTAGGACATATAAACAACTGCAGATAAATGAAAGCAGCCTTATGTTATGTAATTATGTTATTAGTTATTCATTAATGTATTAAGCCATGTAATAAGCGGGATGATTCGTCAAGTGTTATGTGCACTAGCTTGCATACAGGTGTCACACACCAAAAATAACTGATCCACGAGCTCACAATGTAATCACAATGTGCCAATTTCTGAGTTTCATATTGGCCTTTGTTTTGCGCGGCAACGTGGTGCAGCTTCAAACATAACTCATGTGTCTCATGTCCACATGTGTACGACCCCTGCATGCCCTTGAGTTCATCTTCACTGGAACTAATGATGCTGCTTCTGTCTTCCATCAAAATTAACCCTTCAGGTCGCTCACGCACGAAAACACTCTGACAAGTCCGTACGAATTCTTGGCCGCGAAGCAGGCGTCGCGAGGAAATTAATGGCCTGTGTCAAATTACACGTAAGACAATACACCAGTGTAGTGCATGCACATTCCTTTACGCTTTATGCATGCATGTCTCTCACACACACACACACACACCGTCACGCATTCACACACACGTGCACGTCACACGCGCACATACTCACACAGATGCACATCAAGAAAGATTGCTATCAGTCAAGGTCGGATAACGGCACTTAAGCAGCTCTGCAACAAGGCCAGTGCAGCATTGTTCTGCAAAGTATGTCTACATGCTATGATCATACCAGTAAGTAAACACCTTTGTGAACACTAACACATGTTACAGAGCGTAGAAGGTGGACAGTAAGAGTTGCAGTGCAATGTGTTGTGACTCAGTACAGTAGACTTGCTGTCTACTGACACAAAAAATGTAATTAAAGGTAATAGAGCCAACTTTTTAGCCAAAAATCAAAATAGATATATACTAGCTATATATATTTTTTGCCTTTTCTCCATCTGCGTTGCTTCTACTTTGTCTGCAGCGCTTTCCCTGCAGACAGACTCTTGCTTCATCCTGCAGAAGCTCCAGAACTTTGCTGTTGTCAACAACTTATGAAAACAAAAACATTTGTCAGGTTCAGGAAAGGTGGTGCTAATTTGTGAGTGGGAGGGGGGTTGTGTGGTGGTGGTGAGGCAGCATTTTAGCCAATCACAGCACAGCAGTCTCCAGCAGATTCGTAATGAGCCAATAGAGTGGAGGTCAGGTGTAATTATAGTTTCTGTCTTTAAACAAATCTGTTTACAAACACAGTGTTTGTACACACTAATTTTCAAAAACATTTGCCAACTGTTAGGCCAAACTAAGGTGTTTTTGCAGTAGTGAAAAGGTCTCTGCAAGTCTCCTGCAAGACACCAAAAACTGCTCAGAGTTGGAGAAGTTGTGCAAGTCAAGCATTTGCAGTTTAAAAGCGAACGCTACTGGGTGGCAAATGGCCTTGTTTGGATCCCCCACTGCGAGCTTCATGAAAGGCTGTGCATTCATGTTGGGCACCCTTATTATCTAAGAGGGGACACAGAGAGGTGGGATACAGTCTAACCATGTCAAGGCTGCTTAATCCAATTACACCCAGGTCCCAGTTTAACCGCGCCACCGAAATAAAGCATTCAGCTCCGGGCCTCACGGGGGTTCAACCAGCAAATAACCCACACCGTGTCTGACATTATAGGCAAACCTAAACTCTCTCCTCTCTGTAAATCTAGAGGAATCCGGCTCTAACCCGTGTCAAAACTAGGCTTCCCACTCTCGCTGCTGAATACATAACGTGGCATAACGTGGGTGTGTGCGCCGCATGTTAGTGTGTCTGTATGTGTATACGCTGTGAAAAAGAGATGTGGGAGAGAAGTGTGCATACGGTATAACGTCTGTGCGAGACCTTGCCTCCTTCCTGTCTTATACTCTGTGTAACGTTAGCCTTGAGCTGATCGTCACACCGTGGCTCCTGCTGCACCACCACGAACGAACACACGGAATGTGTGCAGCAAAGAAATAAGCAAAAAGAAAAAGAGAAACTCTACTGGCAAGGTCAAGACAGCTGAGACTGCGCCGCAAGTTCCTCCAGTGAGTAAGCGTGTTCTGCCTGCAGCAGAACTCTCTCTCTCTCTGACTATGTGAAGCATATACAATAAGACAAAAATAAAATAAAAAACACATTCCACACTGACTAAAGCCTCATGAAAAAAGTCAAATTGAATGAGTCTTTGTGGGAAAAGCAGCCTATTGTGGTCTTTACCTACTGTTTAACCACATTTGTCCTCTGCAAGTGGAAGGAGCTACAGTGTAGTCACAGCATGAGGCCGAGCTGAAGCAAACTAATTTATAATTTAGGCATTTAGCGGATGCTCTTAATCCAGGGCGATTTACATTAAGGAATGAACAAAAGAAATAGCGAGGCAATACATCATATACATATAGTACAGCTTAGATAAGTGAATCATGGATAAGCTATAAGAAGAACATCGGAGTAAATATAGGCTAATTAAACTGTACAAATGCTATCAAGTCCATGTTTACATGAAAGTTTCTACTTACACTGCTATTTAAGCAGTAATGACAGCACCTGAGAGCGGTTGCACATAAAATAGTGGATTTCAAACTTCTATTTTATTTATTTCACAGGTCCATTTGGTTCCATTTGTATGCACAAGTTACAGACCTGTAAGTGTCCATTTGGAACTTTGTCAAGTTTCAGAAACACCATCATAAACCAACTTGCACAGCCTCTTAGAAAAAGGCAGTGATAAAAGTGATAAATCCTTCATACCCTGGAAATAAGGACACGGCGAACGGCACACATTTAGTGCCGTCAGGAATGAATGTGATCCAGGCGCAGATATGCATCAAAGTCTTCGTTTTTATTTCTTCTATTTTTTTTTAAACTGCAAATACAGACGGTAATTTGGTGGAAAAGGCTCAGCGGCTCTTGTGGGAGCAGTATAGGGACGGCGCATGAGGGATCCGGCTGTGAGCGTTGGAGCCGTTCTGCGTGATAAACATGAAATATAGATGAAACCATGCATAAACCAGTGGTTTGCCCACAGGGCACACCAAAGGGCAGCGTCGGAGTCTCCCAGGCACACAGGTATTCATAGCTGCAAAAATGGCCTCTTTTCAATGCACTATGGCACTCGCATCACTCTGTAAATGTTTTATTTGTATTTACCTTAAAGAACCACTTCACCACTTTTCAATGTATCTACATAGAACAGGTCCACACTAAGGTACATGATGAAATACCACGATTCTTTTTTCTACTCTGTGTCTCACAGGAGGGCTGTGGGCAGTTCAGAGGGACAGGGGACAATGATAGACAGAGACAGAGTAGAAAGAAATACTGGTATTTTATCATATACGTTAGTGAAGATTTCATACTATTATATGAAGATATGTTGGGAAGTGGTCCTTTAACCTAAATAATAATGTGTATATAACACAAAAATATGTTGTGTTAATTATGCGGTGCTTGTGTACGAATTAACGCACGTATGAATGCACTCACACATGCGCGCACATGGACAAAATGATAAGTGTGCATGTACTGTACGGTAACCTGCCATGGAGAGGTTTTGACAGATCACTGTTAATGGTGTTATTGTTTGTTCTCCACTCACTGTAGGAATGAGTGCAGTCATAGTACAGACAGTGTTCGCTCTGTGTGACATTAGCCTTTGTCCTCAATGGCAGCTTTCCAATAGAAACAATACGCCGTTCTGTCAACTTAGCCCTTAGGCCCATTCTACAAAATGTCCTATAGATCATTTTTTACAGAGTGATTTTTTTTCTGAAAAGTGCTCTTTATTCCCATTCATTCAAGGCCCCTTGCAGGTCAGAAGTTTGTGTTTATTTTGTATAAATAAATGCCTTTTTTCTTTCATTATGGCAGCGAGTGGTATGAGGCCACTATCATTTTCATGCGTGCACAATAGTCAATTTCATTTTTTTATGCATTTATCTATAGTGAATAAACAGTGACCAGGTCAATATTCCAAAAATAAACACATTCAGGAGGATTTATCATTTACTTTACTGAACTAACAATGATGAAATACTGAATTAGATCCTCATACACTTGAATGGCTGTCATCAGTATTTAATAAAAAACAATAAACCCCCCCCCCCCCCCCCCCCCCCCCCAACCATCACACTGATGTGATGGTTGGGGGGGGGGGCTTTAGCCTGGCGGCGGCCCCCAGGACCCAGAACTTCTAGATCTGTCTAGCCCTCGGTACGGTAGCTGCACAAACTAAAGTGCCACCAGAAAATGTCACCTTGATCTGGACTGCACTGCCGAAGGAATTATAGATGGCGCCATGCTGTCGAACATGGTTGTCGGGGAGGATGGCAGAGAGATTCAGGTGTTTATCTGGGTGCAAAGGAACCAATTAAAACATGGACGGACACACGCTGGCGACCTTCAGCGGCTCCACGGCCGCATACCCAGAGGGTGAGGTTTGCCGGCAGATATGTGTTGATGGCCTTTTCCACTTATTCCGACAGTGTTTGTCCTTTCTTTGGAGCCTGTTGTAGGCGACGGACAGGGACATCTGCTGTGACCCGGGGCCATTGCAGTTAAATAACAAACTCTACTACAAAACAAGCACATATAACAAAGTGAAACTCAAGAGGAAATGTACAGGGGGGCACGGGGCAACAACACACAGTGTTGTTGTTCATAGTGAGTGTGAACTCGATTTTTAAATCTATAAGATAATCTATAAGATAATCTATAAGATATCTATAAGCTACAATATGCTTTCATAGCAATCTTTGACTCTCACTGTCCCCATGTACAGTATATTTGCTCTGTCTATTCACACCATACCTTACACAGTCAACTCATAGCATGAAAAGCTCTGCTTAGCTAAATATATCCTTATTTATAATAATAAATCCCACTTTAGTTTTAATTTATCTGCTATACAGTAGTCTTCCTGTGCATCCAGTGAGTCGGCTGGGTGTCCAAACTGTCGGAAAATCCAAACTAATGTTCACAGTTACTCATTCTCTTTTATCATAACACACAGTACCTACCCATAGCCAAATGTATTCACAAAGACCAAAAGATCAAGATGTGAAAAAATATAAACAGAAACAAATACTGTATTGCCATGCCCAGGGTGGCATGATCCATCTAGTTTTGTATTCTTTCCAACTTCCAGCTGGAAAAATACGAGCTGGCAAAACGCAGGTGATGAATTGATTTAACACGTGGCTGGAAGCGACCCTGGGCACGGCGTAACACACGTGCACATACACTCCCACTCACATATACACTTTTTTCTATAATGTATATGCACCCGAGGGTAATATAGTACAGTTTATTCTTAGAAGGGGCCTCCGATGCTATTCCAGAGGACAAGAGCATCATTTAGCCTCTCCTCATTTGTCCGTGCCCTCTCTAAATTAGAGTGTCAGCCGCACATGGCGAAGCCATGCTCCTCGGAGCATTAAAAGAGCCTCTGAACCTTTACGGCGTGAAGCGCGCACATGCATGTTAAAACGCCTCATAAAGAGCCAAAGAGCCATGCAGAGACGTGCCGTGTTACAAGCGCTGGCCCTCCTTGACTTGTCTTAACTGAAGACTGAACGATCCACCTCTGCGTTACGTAAGGAGACGAGGCCGCCCACAGCACACGCGAAGCTGTTCATTGAGCGGCTGGCTGCATGCGGCGAGCAGAACATAGCTTTGAATTCAGATTCCCTTTTAAAGCCTGGTTAGTTTAGTAGGACAAGCTTTCTTTCCGACACAAGTGTTTGAGGAAAATATAACCTCGAGTGGCCCAGCGTTGTTAACATTTCGCGACTCTGCACTTTTCCCCTGCCATCCTTTTTAATGCGTGTGTGAGGCTACCTGAAAAACGCTTGAATAATTTCCTATCCTTTTCCATTTTTCATTCCCCCAGTCAAACGCAGTCGTTATGTCAATCCCACTGTGTGCATTAGTCCGCCGTCACTGCTGGCTGCTCCACTGTTTGGTCTCTATAGGAATGGAGTGTATATAGACAACCCACGTGTTCGCTCTGATACACTTGAGTCGCCAGACACTTCTCCTGGCTGTCCACAACCTGCTGAACAGCGCAGAGGGAAGAAAAACGTACTCAATACTGCAATGTACGTGGAACTACTGACAACTGAAAGTTCAGAGTGTAGTTGAGTGAAAGCACAAAAGCGCTGGCATCAAATTGTATTCAAAAGTACAAAAAAGTACTGTAGAAAGTACTCACTATTATGCAGAATCATGTACCATTATTTCAAGTTTTTCAAAAGTACACAACTATTTCTTGAAAATAGCTGGTCTACAAACTGGACATGAGGCGCGTGTTGATGACCTCACCGTTTGAAAGGTCCGACGCTCTAGAGTGCAAAGGCTTGTGGGAAAATTAGTTCAATGCAAGTCTGTTGTGGCTTTCACTTAGCCAGTGTTAGACAGTGTTTTTTTTTTTGTTTTTTGGAAAAAAAAAAAAAAAATAAAACTTTTAAAAAATGAGTCGTCTTATATTTGGGGACCATATTATTTGCCATTCAATGTTTTTTACACAAATGAGTTTTGAAAAAAGGAAAGCCTGGACTAATTTGTTATCCACAGTGGCCAGGAGGGGGGAGTCACCCTTCGGGAGTGGCTGTGGCTCACCCACCACACTGCTGTGCTGACGTAGGAGGAGGAATCAGATCAGCTCATCTGCCGGCAAAAAAGTGCCCCCCCACTACATTTCAAATAAATGTAGCTAGGAAAAGTACTAGACAAAAGCACAAGCTTTTCTCTGAGATGAACTGAAGTTAGAAGCCAACATATTGGAAAACGGAACCACTCAAGTAAAGCGCAATTGCCCCTACGGCTTAATTAAGCACAGTACATTTATTTCACCACACTCAGCCCAACCTGTAGGAGTTCTACAGGTTCTATTCGAATCCCAGCCTCTCCACAAGCTGTGGTGGTTGTGGTGGTGGGCAGGGACTTGGCACGGCGAAGGCAAAAACCTGCTCGTAAAACTGTCTCTCCAAATTGCGATGAAAGAAAATGAATGAAAACCTCCTCCTCCTCCGTTGCTCCTCTGCGCTCCTCCTTCCTTGTTTCGGTCTGATACGGACACTTCCACCCTCACATAAATGTATCATTACGGTATCATTACCGGCTGCGTTATATCTCTCCCCCTCCTCCTCCCAGCATCCATTTACCGGGACTTAGGTAAGCTGTTCTGCAGCTTAAGTGGACCCCATTACACCATTAAGTAATTATGAACAGGGATGGCGAGAAAATAATACCCATAATACCCACCCACCCCCTACCCAGGGGGACAGCAAGGGGCCGTGCCGCTCCCCCCCCTACCTGTTATTCCACCTGCCTCTGTGTTTGTCTCTGTAACGTCTGGCAGACGCCTACGTCAGTCACCATAAGACGTTTATATAACCCACACCAACCAACCAACAAGCCAAATACAAACAAGGAAAAAAGACGGACTGGCGGAGTGACTTACAACTAGTTAGGGACAATAAGTTAAGCTACAGGCTGCTCAGAGCTGAGAGCTGGTGGTGTACAGTGGATGTTCCTGTGGTGGTTAGCTTAGCTTGTTGCTGCTGGGTCAATGCACTGGCTGGCAGGTCAGACAAAATGATCTAGTGTAAAACAGGGTTGGAAGAATAAAAAATATATATATATATCTAACTAAAACTATGGTAGTACTGGAGTCCCGGAGGACCCTGGTCAACTAAGGCACCCATTAAAACCGGAGAGGGGGAAAAAATCATGTCATTTTAGAAGTTTGGGTTGGCTATTAAAAAGAAATTGCAGATGTCAAAGGCGTCACAGCGTGTTGCTTCACGCTGTGCCATGAGTTTGTATATGCTTTTCATAAACATTTTTGAAAAAACTACTGATTTAGAAGGGCCTTCGTAGAGTCTGGTCCTCATGCAGGTCTTTTTAACGGGTTAAGTGGCTCAAAGTGAGGCGGAAAGTTAAATACACTGCAGTTTGTGTTAGTGTGCCGTAATTGGCCGTAATCGTCGGAACGCAGTGGAACTGCAGTGCGTGTGTGTGTGTGTGTGTGTGTGTGTGTGTGTGTGTGTGTGTGTGTGTGTGTGTGTGTGTGTGTGTGTGTGTGTGTGTGTGCGCGTGTGTGTGTGTACGAGTGTGTGCGTGTGTGCTTTGCATGCACTTTGGCAGCAATCAACTCACCCCAGAGTTTGGATACGCCGTCCACCCGAGTTCAGCTGTGGCCACCCGCGTGTCCATCACTGTCTCTGCAGCACAGAGAGAGAGAGAGAGGAGAGAGGAGAGAGAGAGAGAGAGAGAGAGAGGAGAGAGAGAGAGAGTGAGAGGAGAGAGAAGAGAGAGAGAGAGAGGGGGGGGGGGGGGGGGGGGGGGGGGGGTGGCGGGACAGAGAGAAAAAGAGAGACAGCAGACACAGAAAAAGCGGTTAGTTTCAAAAAGCCATTTGGAGTGCCATTCCGCCTGAGCTCAACTGCATTTAAGCCCGGCGTTTCTGTCCAACGAGCACTTGACACTATCGCTGGCGAGCAGAGAGCCAGGGAGACGAGTCCTCCGCCCCGGCAGCCCCCTCCCCGTCCCCCCCCCCCACCCCACCCCACCGACTTCTCATCCATCTCCGCCGCACTCTTCTATCTCGACGAGAGACATCAGAACAAAAGCCACGGACGGAAACGTTTGAAGCTCTCTTGTCTCAGAAAGGCTGTGGTGATTGGATTGGTTTTGTCTGTGTGTGTGTGTGTGTGTGTGTGTGTGTGTGTGTGTGTGTGTGTGTGTGTGTGTGTGTGTGTGTGTGTGTGTGTGTGTGTGTGTGCAGTGAGCGCATGTGTGCATGCATGCGTGTGTGTCTATACGGTCTACACTCTCGTGTCTAATGGTATGGGCGGATCTAGGCATGGGCATGGGGGGGGGGGGGGGGGGGGGGGGTAATGCCCCCTAAATACCAGTCTGCCCCCCAAACACGATGTCATGCAAAACAACCCAAGACATTTCAAATTAAATGGCTTATATTTAAAATGATTTGAAACACTACTACTGCTATTAACTACAATTTTGGCACCACTAAACCGACAGCATTTCATCATTGAAAACAGAAAAACTCTTGAGTCAGACCTTCAGCTTCATGCATGCTGCGTGTCTGTAAATGTCTGTAAATAAAATTTCCTGAAAATTCCTGAAATGAAAATGGTATGGGTGCGACGTCAGCCGCCGATGAAGCTGCCCCCATACCATTTTCTCTTGCCCCTCCAACATGTTCTCTTGCCCCCCCAAATGGGACATGTTATATCCGCCCCTGTCTAATGGGTGTGTGTGTGTGTGTGTGTGTGTGTGTGTGTGTGTGTGTGTGTGTGTGTGTGGGGGGGGGGGGGGGGGGGGGGGGGGGGGGGGGGGGGGGTGTGTGTGTGTGTGTGTGTGTGTGTGTGTGTGTGTGTGTGTGTGTGTGTGTGTGTGTGTGTGTGTGTGTGTGTGTGTGTGTGTGTGTGTGTGTGAGAGTAAGTGGAAGGCTCTTTGGCACGCTGTTTGTTTCCCAGCAACAGTTGTCTGTCATGTGGAGCTCTCCAAGGCTGTAGGCAGGCAGATCATTAGACACTACTGACACATCCAGGCAAAAAAAAACCTTCCAAACAAGGAGGAGTTCCTATACTAGACGGTTTGGCGACGAACGCCAACGAAGACGTTGTTCTCTGGAGAAACCGCTGGCAATGTCACACCCAGGAAAACCAGGAGTATGCATATCACCCTGATCCCGCATGAGTTTTTAGACATCGTTGGAACCAGCTCAGTGGCCTTGTGGTTAGAGTGTCCGCCCTGAGACTGGGAGGACGGGGTTTGATTGCCGGCAAGGGGTGGGATTTGGGATAAGTCCCTATATGACATACATAGCGCCATATCCACTTGTACATCAAGTTGTCTCATGCTGCAGGATATAGGCTCCTGACTTACATGGGCCTCGATGGCTCATCACATCATGGCCTGGCAAGGCTATTTACTTATGTGGAACAACAATGTTTCATGCAATGTCTAACAAATAGCCAGGCTAATCAGGCTATTCTATGGTTTCATGTATGAAACTATATGTTGAAACAATGTCGTTTCAACTTGTATTGTCATTCATTAGAACACCTTTTTACTGCCACACACGTCTGTGTGTGTCTGTGTGTGTCTGTGTGTGTCTGTGTGTCTGTGTGTCTGCGTGTCTGCGTGTGTGCGTGCTTGTGCACGTCCTTGCGTGCAATGACACATGAATTCATATAGATTTATGTATTTTCTGGTATTTTACCTTCTGAACACTTCTAAAACCACATCCCAGGCCAAAGAAAGACAGCAAGAGTTGAGAAGATCTCACCAGGTGGGTGTCATCGAGGAATATTTTAAGCCTCAACGTCCCGCTGTGAACCAGTTAGGTCTTTTATCCGTCTGTCAACTAATGTGCCGTGAGTGAAAGCGAGAAGGGAGACATGAAAGGACATATTCTTTGCAGTCATCTTTCTACCCCTCCATTCTTCCTCCAGCCTTCGCTAAACCCTCCGTGACGCTCCGTTCTAGACAAATAGGCTTGGCAGATCTCCCAAGGAGTTTGTCAGGCCTGTGTCTGATTAATCTCTGCCTCGTTGGCACAACCAGAGGAACCTGATATGGCTCCAGGTACGAAAAGAAAAGAGAGGAGAAGCGAAGACTAGATTTACTATGAGCCAAAGGCCTCTCTCTCTCTCTCTCTCTCGCCTTGCGCGCGTGCGCGCACACACACACACATGCACGCGCCCATGCACACGCACAGATTGATGAGCCAGTTTGACATGGCAGCCTCCTCATAGGTGTCATGATAAATTCATAATTTCTCCTCCCCCTGTAACGGATATACAGTAGTTTATCATCTGCCTCCGTCCGTCTTACCAAGAGCAAACCAGGGTATATTTCACTGTCTGTTGGTGTCCATTCACAGGCCTGCATGTACACTGTACTCCTGATTGTGTTGAGGTTTTTGCGTATGGAGATGGTAAAAAATAAAAATAAAAATAAGATTAGAGAGTCAGTGGTTTTCAACCTTTTGTCATACCAGGGCTCCTCTATTTATGCAGAAGTTGAGCCACGGTCGGACCACTGTTTGATGACATTTTTTAGCCGCACAGACCGCAAAACTAAAGATTTCTTTTACTTTTGTCCACAATTCCAGGCATGGATTTCGGAGAAAAATAAAACAGGCAAACATACAGATCGAAATGACAACAACTACCTTCTCTAGTTGTGAATATTTTAACTCTTGAGAGTGTAAACATGAAACCAAATGGACCCTTGCGGGTCCATTTGGTTTCATGTTTACACTCTCAAAAGGGTTACATGTGGTTACCCAACCATCACTTAGCCTGAGGGGGACCACCTGGAATCGTCTCAGGGACCACCTGTTGAAAACCACTGTTATAGAGGCGTTTCTCGATTCTGATGTCATCACTTCACGACAGTCGAAGAGCACATACGTTGTTTTGCTTGTCGGGTGGTATGAAAGTTTTTCCTACTTTGTACAAATGCAACATCTAAGGCCGCAAACATGGACTTCCACTATTTGTCAAGAAATTACAATCCACAGAGCCGTGGTCTTAAATAAAAAGGGTGTTTTGATCCACC